>JACEFZ010001971.1:0-42500 GCA_014155875.1 Cepaea nemoralis | reverse complement strand
GCAGCGCCATCTATGTCTTCTGTACGAGGGGCTGGTCATGTCTGTTTTGGAGTATGCAATGGCAATCCTGACTCTCAGCCATAAGCAGATAGAAAGGATGGAAAGGATACAGAATGAAGCTATGCGCATTATTCTTGGATGTACAAGAGATACAGCATGCAGGGCGATGCGCTACCTTCTTGATTTTCCAACCATTAAAGAGAGAATACAAGGTTGCAGGGCACGCGCCTACCTCAGAATTAATGCAAACACACAACATCCACTGCATAGTGAAATTAGGAGGGTGAAGGGCAGCAGGTTAAAAAGAGGACGGTCGTGGATGGGTCAAGCCGAAGACATTCTTCAACAGGTGTGTTCACTTGAGGACTTAGAACCTGGCGAGGAGTGGGTGCAAGTGCCAACAGACTTCTGCACATCCTTTTCAGTTTGCATCCAACTAGATAGAAAATGCAGACAAGAAAATCCGGCTGCTGTTGAGGCTGAAGTACAAGCGTTGATTTTCGAGAATTCGCTAGACGGTGACGCGGTGATCTACACAGATGTGTCGGTCGTCCGACATGTGAGAAGTTCATGGGCCTTTACAGCTCGGGCAGGAGGGAGAATTGTGAAGGAGGACTCTGGTGCTTTCACTGAAACCACAAGTAGCCTGACCATGGAAGTCATGGCAGTAAGTAAAGCAATAACATGGCTCGAGACACAGACATTCACTAGGGCTTGTTTCCTTAGCGACTCAATGAACATGATCAAGAGGATAGAGGAGGGGTCGATCCGAAGAGAATGGTTGCTGCCTCTGGAGCGGTCTCGACTGGCAAAGATTAGTTTCATCTTCGTGCCAGGGCATGCGGAAGTACAAGGAAATGAGCGGGCTGACAAGCTCGCAGGTGAGGCTGCTGTGGAGGGCGGACGCGCCATGGACCAGGCCGACATTCTGAATGCTCTACGAGAAGTAAGACTTTTGCGAGAACCAAGTGATGACTGTGAATCTACAACAATGGCCAGACTGCGAGAGCAGCAAATTAAAAGAGGGGTGGCCAAACAAGAACACTACGCAGGAAGCCAAAGAAGATTGATAAACCAACACAGAACTGGCGTCGTTAGCCGCTACACGTTGCGGGATTTGCTGAGGAGGGGATCCGAGCACTTATGGACTGAATGGTTTGATGTGCAATGAGGATGATCTGTCGACTAACTAACTAACTAACTATGATTCAAATTCACTGCTGGAAAACGTTGTTCGTTATTTATTATTATTATTATTATTATTATTATTATTATTATTATTATTATTATTATTATTATTATTATTATTATTATTATTATTATTATTATTATTATTATTATTATTATTATTATTATTATTATTATTATCACACTTTCGCAAAATCAACACTTGAGAGATGAGATGCCTGAGAAGAGCTGCCAACTTAACAATCCGAGACCGAGTAAGAAATGTTGTGATCACACAACTATTCTGTCCATTGTGGAGTCATTTCACTAGTGTTGCCATTTTGACGCTTTTCGCACTAAATTTAGTGCTTTTTCAAGTTATTTAGTGCCAAAATTTGCATTTAGCGCGGCCGCGCTAATTTGGTGCTTCACAATTTTTGTGGGCTGCTTTTTAGTGCTTTTTTGGGTGGGTAAAAATTACTTTAAAAAATCATTTTGGGAACACTAAAAAGCCGAATTTGAACTGAAGCGAGGGAGTAAAATAGTATTAGTACATTACCGTGCAATATTCAGGTAATTTAACTCCCTTTAATACAATTTGGGTGAAGTGAGTGACTGCAACGCGCAAGCAATATGCAATGCGTTAAAAGATTGTTTAAACAAGAATGGACTTGAGGTGCAAAGACTAGTTGCACTGGCCACTGACAATGCATCTGTCATGACAGGTTTAAACAATGAAGTATATAAAAAATTAAAATCCGTAGTTCCTTATCTGGTACTAGTTAGGTGTGTATGCCATTCTCTTCAGCTGGCAGTGTCACAGGCTGCAGCTGCTTGTCTGCCCAGGAAAATAGAGTTCATGATTAGAGAAACATAATACTGGTTTTCTCACTCAAGTCTTCGTCAAGCAAAGTACAGGGAGCTTTTTGCTTTATTAAATGATGGACAACATCCGCTGAAGGTTTTTCAATTAAGCCAGACACGATGGATGTCCATTTAATCTGCCATTGTCAGAATATTGCAGCAGTGGGTCGAGCTCAGAACTCATTTTGATATAGCAATGACTCAACGAGCGCTGTTATACAGCAGACCTTCTACATTCTATGTTTAGCGACATGAAAAACTATGTGTATCTCATATTTCTCAAGCATATTCTCGGAGAAGTTCAAAGTATGAATAAGAAATTCGAAGCAAATAAACAGGATCCAACAAAAATACTCAGCGATCTTGTCCAACTCACTGATTCTATCAGTTCAAAGACTGCTATTCCTGTAGGAAAAAAAATAACAGACGGTAATGCTATTCAAGATATTTAGATCCTAATCACAATCTAGGTTATGAGTTTGAGAAAGAAATAGCAGACTACCAGTTTCCTGATGAGAAAGAAATTCGTGAAAGGTGCATCCAGTTTTTAATAGAGCTGTTGACACAGTTGCGTTTACTTTTGCCCGATAATGTTCGAGTGTTGCAGTCCATGTCATGTCTTAGTGGAAGTGAATGTCTACAGCCAATGAAACTCTGTGTATTGGATCTTGCTAAAATGTTTGTAGAAGATGCAGCTACTCTTACCCGCATCGATTTCCAGTTGAGAAAACTTTATCAAATGCAGTGGACACTGACCTCTGACACACTTGGACTGTGGGCAGAAATAGCCTCAAACAGGGACGCCACCGGTGAAAATCTTTTCCAAGATCTTACAGATTTATCTTTAACTGTGCTCATTTTACCTCATTCTAATGCGGACGTGGAGCGTATTTTCAGTCAGATGGGAGTTATAAAATCAAAATTGCGGAACAGACTGAGCATCAAGAATTTGACAGCTGTTTTGACTATTAGATATGGAGTGAAGAGATATGGCAAATGCTGTCATGATTATAAACTACCTAAGGATATTCTACGAAAAATTGGATCACATGTTTCTTTCAATCATCACCATCATCATCGCAGAAGCAAACACATCAGGAAATAGCTACAGAAACTGAAGAGGAGTTGTCTGACTGGGATTTGGCAGATCTGGAATAAACTTCATTCTAATATTCAGTGATAATAATAAATTATAATATGCTACTTATAACATTTTGAATGAATACCGCCAGTGCTTGTTTTGGTGCTCTCCCAAAAACATATTTTTCAATTTAGTGCTTTTTTGGCTCGAGAGTAGTTCTGATTGGGATTTGGCGGATCTGGAATAAACTTCATTGTAATATGAAGTGATAATAATAAATTATACTGTGCTACCTTGTTAAATTTGTAATAAAAACAGTTGGTGCTTTTTTTTGGTGCTTTCCCAAATAATTTGGTGCTTTTTTGGGGTCGATTTTGGTGCTTTTTCATCAAAGGGAGATGGCAACATTGCATTTCAAACAGACATGAAGGGTATAATAATGTTTAATGGTGCAAATTCAGAAGAATTTGAAATCAAGAGTGGAGTTAAGCAAATTTGTGTACTAGCTCCCACCCTCTTTGGAATATACATTGTCACTTCTAGTGAAATATGTCTTTTGTGACCAGCATGGTGGTATATACATTCACTTATGCTTCGATGGCGGACTCTACAATGCTCAGAGATTGAAGGCCAAGACCAAAATTAGGAGGGTACTGATCAGAGAAGTGCTTTTTTGCAGATGATGCTGCAATTACGACCTAATCTGAGGAAGAATTACAACGTCTACTATCTGCATTCTCCAATGTTTGTTCTGAATTTGTTTTAATAATTGCAAAAAGAAGACGCAGATTATGTCACAGGGTGCACATGGGGTACCATCAATTTTTATTTATGACGACGAACTGGAGATAGTAGACCATTTCACATATCTAGGATCAGAGGTAAATAGCAAATTATCCCTAGATCAGGAAATCAACATCAGGATTGGTAAGGCAGCAACAACAATGAACAGGTTAACAAAAAGAGTCTGGGAGAACAGGAAGCTTACTGCCAAAACAAAAGTACTTGTCTATCAAGCCTGTGTCCTTAGTACTCTTCTTTATGGCCGTGAAACCTGGTCAACTTACTCACACCAAGAGAAACGTTTAAACAGCTTTCATATGCGGTGTCTGCGAAGAATACTTGGTATTAAGTGGCAACACTAAATCACAAATACTGAAGTATTGGAAAGATCAGGTTGTGTGACGGTTTGTTCCATGCTCAGTCTTCGTAGACTTAGATGGATAGGACACGTTAGGAGGATGGATGATGGTAGAATACCAAAGGGCATCTTTTTTTGGTGAATTACAGATGGGTAAGAGATCTGAGTGTCATCCTCTATTACGATACAAAGTTGTGTGTTATCGGGACATGATTGATACAGGCATTGATAATGCACACTGGAAGCAAATCGCCGCTGAACGTGTTACATGGAGGGCAAATATCAGAAATTAAATAAAGACAAAGGAGAAAATGATTGCAGATATGTTACACATCGAGCGTGCGGGGCGTAAGATAGTGCATGATGGTGGAAATGACCATGTGTTCACATGCATCCACTGTAGACGAACATTTACAGAGCAAATTGGCCTCATCAGTCACATTCGCTATCGCCATGGGTTGTAGTTATGCCTTTTTGTAGCACAATGTAACAAACTATCGTCTGTCAAGACGGCAAGGTGCCAATGAGTGAGATCAACACCTTGTGCAACATTTAATGAAAGACAGAAGATCAAATGGTTGCCATCTCATTAGAATGCAACACCATCAATTACCATCATTGGCCCTACATGAAAGAACATCTCCTAGAGAGCAAGAGGACGCCCGGGACAGAAAATGGGTTGACGACATCAGAGACATTGTGCAATCATACGGAATGACACTATCCAGTGCCACCCACCGGGCACTGGAGCGCCAAATATTCCTTCCCATAACGCTTCACGGCAAAATTGGAAGATTATTATTATTATTATTATTATTATTATTATTATTATTATTATTATTATTATTATTATTATTATTATTATTATTAACTAGCAATCTGATATTACGTAACCGACACACACACACACACACACACACACACACACACACACACACACACACACACACACACACACACACACACACACACACACACACACACACACACACACACACACACACACACACACACACACACACACACACATGTTTACTTTCTCACCTTCCTGCAAATGGTACTGACGACCTAGAATCGTGAAAGCCACAACCGTTGTCAAAACTACAATCATCAGGTTGACAACCAGGCAGAAAATCTGCAGTGCGCTGTGTTTGGAGGTCATCGTCTGAAACATCGTTAAAATTAATCGTTTAAACCATATCGAGGAAGGTTACGCTGGGTGACAGGAAATGACCTAGTGCGTAAAGGTGGACGGCGTAATATTAATCATATCATTTATCGACTGTCGATTGGTCAATAAAAGTATGCGACTGGCTCAAAAGGCCTGAAGGCTTGTAAAGAATCCTTTTCTTGTGCCTACCTATGCTGCCTCCTAGTTCTGCTCTTTTTGTTGTTTCTTCGTGTTTTAGTGTGTGACCGCGAGATAAGAGTCTTGGTCTTTTGATTACTTTGCAAAGTTATCTTTATTCTGTTGAATTTTCCAGCACGCGCGCGCGCACACACACACGCACACACACGCAGACACACACACACACACACACACACACACACACACACACACACACAAGAGGAAACATCAAATCTGATCTGTGTGCACTGAAGAATGGGCAGACAAAAGACACATTTAACACAGAAATAAAGAACAGATCTAAATCATTGCCGGGTCGAGAAATTATATTTCAATATTTCAATGTAAAATTGGATATAATGGATATCTCAGTCAGGCAAGCTGATTTAAGAGACGGAATCATGCGCCTATTTAGTATTGATTCCAGACAATGAACAGGATCTGCAGCATTTATTAGATGCTGTGTTGCACACATTGAACAACTAGGGTCAGAATTAAATTGTAATAAGACAAAGATTATAGTTGTCACTAGGAAGAATGATGCAATGCAAAATACAAATAAATATGAACATTCTTAAACAAGTGAATCGGTACAATTATCTCGGAGCGATCATAACATCTAATGGGAGATGCCTTGAAGAGATTAGAACAAGAATCGCCATGGCGAAGGTAGCCTTTTGCAAGATGAAAAACATACTGATCCAATAAAACGATGTCATTTGCAACGAGAAAAAAAAAAGTGTGGACAGAAAGAAAAACCAATGACCAAGTCCTACAAGAAACAAATGAGAACCGTAAACTGATTAGAGAAATTAGACGCAGACAGTCACAATTTTTGGACACGTTATGAGAAGAAATAAATTGGAGAACTTGGTGACATCTGGCAAGATTGAGGGGAAGGGGGGGGGGGAGGGATGAACGAAGGGAATGCAGAGAAGTAATTATTTGGATGTCTTGACTACATAGCATGGTTGACACCAAGTTTTCCAATTCATTTCTTCTCATAGCATGCCCAAAAAATCTTGACTGTCTATGTCTAATGTCTCTAATGTGTTTGCGATCTTCATGTGTTTCTTGAAGGACTTGTTCATTGGTTTTTCTGTCTGTCCATGGTATTCTTTGCACTTTCCTCAGAAACCACATTTCCACAGCCATCAGATGTTTCTCAGCCTGGCTGTTCATTGTCCACGCTTCACATCCATACAAAAGTACAGGTTCTATGTAGTTACATAAATAAACACACATAGTATTGTTTGACGCTCACAGAAGGATAAGAAGGAAATAGAGTCTAGAGGACGCACTAGACAACATAAAATTTTAAAGCTATAGTTACCGACCGGGATTCGAACCTGTCTCCTCCAAAAGGCGACAGCGCCTCGCTGCAGGAACAAGTGTACTTCGACGCATGACCTACTAGACACTAGGTCTAAGCCGATCTCCGTGGCCAAAATGCTTGCGAACGCGGTTCTTGAGGCCTACCAGGCGTTCGAAACGCAGCCGAGACCGATTTGTGCAGCAGACCGTGTCGCAGTTGTGTTATAGCGTGTCGGTAAGGGAGCCGTTCGTTCAGAAAGTTATGGCAAACTACTGAACATAAAATTTGCCTAGTACATCAACAGCAGCTGAAAAATGCTGGTATTAACTGCAACGTCCTGCAAGGGATATGCAATATAACCAAAAAATAAAAATATCAATGGTAGACCGGTTCTGTCGAAAGCCACACTGTGATTCGGGGTAGACTTGATCTCCTAGAACTTGAAGTCTGCGCAGAACAATTCTAGCAAATACTTTTCCAACAATACACAGAAGTGTGATACCCCTATAGTTGTTGCAGTCGCTCCAATCGCCCTTGTTCCTGTACAGTGTCATGATGCTTGAATCTTTGAAATCCGGTGGGACTTGTCCTTCTCGCCAGCATAGCTCTATTCACTGGTGGATCTGTAGAGTGAGTGTGTCTTGCCCACTCCTGATAACCTCTATTGGAATCCCATCCTTACCTGGAGCCTTGCCAGATGCAAGTTCATTTATAGCACACTTAACTTCTGTTATGGTGGGAAGTGTGTCCAGGTGGTCAAATGTTGGTGGAGCTTCTATGGCATCATCCGCTAGTTTGGTCTCACTTGAGTAAAGCTGCAAATAGTGCTCTACCCATCTATCCATCTGCTGTTTCTTATCAGTGATGATTTCTCCAGTCAAGGTTTTCAATGGTGCACTTCTTTTGATCACTGGACCACAGGCTTTCTTTATTCCTTCATACATGCTTCTTATGTTTCCCTTATCACTTGCGATTTGAATGGACTCACATAACTTGATCCAATAATCATTTGTACACTGCCTGGCATCCTTTTGCACATCCTTCCTAGCTTGCCTTAGCTCAATCAGAGTGTTACGCTTTGGTCTTTCCTTGTTTCTTAAGAGAGCTACTTCTTCTTATCAATCAAGGGCTGCAGAGTCTCGCTGTTTGCCGCAAACTAGTCCTGCCTCTTATGATCCACAGTGCCGTACACCCTTACGGCAGTTTTATAAAGAGTTTCCTGAAGTTGACCCCACTTTTCATTTACTGTACAATTTTCTGCTGTATCAGTGAAAGCGTCTTCAAGTTGCTGTTGAAACTGAAAGCACTTTTCAGGATCGTGAGCGTTAATAATATTAATCCTGGGGCTAGATTTGTGTTTAGCTGTGTAGGTTCTCCTTGGTCTCAGTCTAACCCTTGCAACAACCAAAGAATGATCCGCATCACAGTCAGCACTGTGGTAACTTCGAGTCAATGATATAAGGTTCAGATGTCTCCGTGTGATGATGAAGTCCAGCTGGCACCAATGGCCGGATCTTGGATGTTTCCATGTGACCTTGTGCATCTCTTTTGTTTTAAAAAAAGGAGTTTGTAATACATAGGTCATTACTGGTGCAATGCTCCAGCAGCCTTTGCCCATTTTCATTCATGCGACCTATGTTGTATTTTCCATGGCACACTGGCCATGAACTCGAGTCCTTGCCCACACGAGCATTGAAATCACCGAGCATATAAATGTAGTCAGATGTTGGAACTGCCTTGATCATGGAGTCTAACTCCTCATAGAACGAATCCTTCACATCATCAGAGGAATCGAGTGTCGGTGCATATGCAGTAATAATGGTGGCAAAACCACAAGAGGTTGCCAAGCGCAGGGATAATAGTCTTTCATTTCCTCCTGCTGGAATTTTATTCCCAGTAGCGAATTCTTCACTGCAAAGCCCACACCGTGTTGCCTTTTTTCTGCCTGCCCTCTACCCTTCCAACAAAGGTGTAATTGTTTTCCCTTAGTGACCCTTCCTCAGCGAGGCGAGTCTCCTGCTGGCCAGCAATATCAATGTTAAGACGATTGAGTTCGGCATCAATCACAGCCGTTTTTCTCACATCGTCAATATTGGTCAAGTCAGTGGAAAATCCTGGACACATGGTTCTCACGTTCCAGGTTGCAAGCCGTAGCTTGAGATTTCTATATTTATTTTTATTTGTAACTGGTTCATTGGTTTCACAGCCTGCGATTCAGATTTTGTCCTAGCCCCAAGCATCCATTGAAGCAGGCAGGCTGTGGCGGATCAGCACCCAATTGGAATTGGGCTTCCCAGCTTGAGGCAACGGTAGCTGATCAGTGACACCTGTAGGTGTCTCCCACCATCAGAGGCAACGCGTGGCGCCCCATGTCTACGCCAATTGACAGGGACTTATAACCGGTAACAGTTGCCTCTCGCTTTGATTCCGAGACCAGGTAAGACCAGGGATGGAGTTATTGCCTCTCCATAGCACAAAGCCTGGGCTAAAATATAGAGATAATGTGTTGCCCATGCAGCATGATCCCTCTTTCGGCCTGCCTAGTTCACTCCAGAGGAAAGGTAACACCCTTACATCTGGAACAAGACAAGCTGCAGAAGCTGCCGGATCAGCAAAGCAATGCTCTAACTGTCCACCTGTCGGAGCTTCGATCCTAGACCAGCCGCCAACTAAGGCTTAGGGCCTGGTCTGCCCTGCCATGACATTTTGTCTTTAGCTTGCATTTCCTTTCACCAGGGTAAGGCTTGTACCCTCCCAATTGCGCTCTTCCGCCCGAAGCCGTTGGCACAATGTGGGGTGTCGGGTTTGGTAAGCGCCGCCCAACGTTCGGCGCTAACAGAAAGCAGGTATTACCGTCTACTGTTATACGGTAGCTCAGCCATATCTGACTAAGACCTGACTTTAAAATATCATTTAACATTTTGGTTAATATATCTACTCCAAATTCTTCTACTGTGATTTCATCTGGTCCAGCTGTTTTTCCTTTCTTCATATATTTCATAGCGTCAGCGACTTCTTTTTTTAGAATAGGTGGACCTTCTAAGTTACTTTCTTCTGTTAATTCTTCCCTTTCCCCATCATTTAATTCTCTTATATACTCATTCCACCTCTTCATTATAGCACCTTCCTCCAATAATATCTTGCCTGTTTTTAATTTCAAACACCCTGTATTTATTCTTATTTTTCTTCCCGTTAGCTCACTGATTTGTCTGTGCATATTGTTTGTATCTTTAATGGCATTTAATTCAATTTTTTTTTGCACTGCTCATTTAACCAACTTTCTTTTGCCTCCCCACTTCTATCTTTTATTTCTTTATTTATCTTATCATATTCTTGTTTGTTATTGTTACTCTGTTTTCTTTTGTCCATCAGCATTAAGATTTCTTCATTCATCCATTTTTTCTTAGCTATTTGACTTTTCTCCGGTAATTTTTCTTTGCTAGTTTGATGAATGGAGTCCCTTAACATTTTCCATTGTTCAGTTATACTCTGTACTTTAGCTATTGCATTGTACCTATTTTTCACAGTCACTCTGTATTGTTCTTGAATTTCTTTATCTACTTTCAGAATCTCTTTATTAAGTCTCATATTCCTAACCATTTTTTCCCCCCATCTCTTTAATCTTACTTTTATTTGTCCACATAGTGGTACATGATCACCATTACAGTCGGCGCCAGGCATTGTCTTTACATTAATTAAAGCATTTCTAAATCTTTTATTAATTAGTATGTAGTCAATTTGGTTGCGTATTTTCTTATCATGGCTTTTCCATGTGTATAGTCGTCTTTTATGGTGTTTAAACCACGTGTTTCCAATTATTATATCATTGATATTTGCCGATTCTATTAGCTTTTCCCCTCTTTCATTTCTTGTACCTAAACCATAATTCCCCACTACATCCTCTGTTTTCCCCTTTCCTACTTTTGCATTAAAATCTCCAAGTATTATTTTTATTTCCTGTTATCCAAGTTGAGCCATCGCCATTACTATTTCGTGGTAATTGTGTTGTATTTCTTCATCACTACTGCTTGTTGTTGGTTCATATACTTGTATAATATTTATATCTATTGGTTTGCCTTTGATTTTGACCAAAATAACTCTATTTAAGTGACTTGGCTGTTTTTTCGTCAAGTATTATTCCTACACCTTTTGCATGTGTATCCCCTCCAGAATAAATTATTGTGTGATTGTCAGCTATAATTTTGCCCGATCCCTTCCATCTCATCTCACTAACACCTAGTATATTCATTTTCATGCTATCAATTTCTCTTAGAACATTGTTCAACTTTCCTAACTCATTTAATGTCCTAACATTCCATGTTCCTACTCTAAATTTATTTATTTTATTTATGATTTTGCCATCAGTAACTGGATGACGGTCTGGTGTCACCTGTGGCTCATGACTGTCCCTACCGGATGAGGATGTCCTAAGACAGCCATTAACGTCGTTCACTATTTCTTAAATGTGTGTCGCCATGAAATCTTGGGAAGATTATGTGGTGGTTTACCGTTGCCTTCCACATTCACATGGTGGTCTTTTAACTCTGCCTTTGACAGCCATTTCCGACTGTCAGGACAAGTGAGTGCCCTGCTCTGCTCAGCTGCAGAGTTGTCCCCTTATTCCGGTGGATACTCGGTCCCCAGAGTTGTGTTAGCCACACCGTGGTGTGTTTCCATCCTCTACCGCTGGGAGGTACAGTTGGGATTTTCTCTTCATAAAGTTATGGTCTATGACCAAAACTTTCCAGTACTTTTTTATGTGTGTTTATTTATGTAACTGTCTAAGTGGCCTCAACGGATTCCCTAATTGATTTCAGGTTCTATGTAGCACTTCAACACTCTTTTTCTCGTTTCAATTGATATATTTTTATTGGTCAGTATATTTTTCATCTTGCAAAAGGCTACCTTCGTAATGGCAATCCTTGTTCTAATCTCTTCAAAGCATATCCCATCAGATGTTATGACTGTTCCTAGATAACTGTACCGATTCACTTGTTTAAGAATATTCCCATTTATTTGTACATTACATAGTGGTATTTCGTTCTTCCCAGTGACAACCATAATCTGTGTCTTCTTACAATTCAATTCTAACCCTAGTTGTTCATTGTGTGGAACAATCGCATCTACTAAATGTTATGTTGCAGGTCCTGTTCATTGTCTGCAATCACGACTGTATCATCTGCATATCCAATGTTATTGATGTATAGTCCCTCAATGACGGCATATCAATCAATCAATCACGTGCCATGCGGAAAGCGTAGGCGGTCATGACTGGTCATTTCACTCGATCACCAGCGTCGTGGATCAGCTCAGTGTTCCTGTCTCGTCCATGGCATCCGGCCAAGCCATCCAGGTATTTTCCTCTCGGTCTTCCTCTTGGTCTATTCCCTTCGATCTTGCCAGTTGTCACTAAGTTCTCCAATCCATTTCTTGTCATAACATGTCCAAAAAAATTTTGACTGTCTACGTCTAATTTCTCTAATCAATTTACGATGTTCATTTGTCTCCTGTAGTACTTGGTCATTGGTTTTTCTGTCTGTCCATGGTATTCTTTGCATTTTCCTCAGAAACCACATTTCTGCAGACGACATATTACTGAACAAAAAGTCGACTCGCAAGAGAATTAACCATTTAAAATAAAATTCCCCCGTCAATGTGGACTCGTGCACATGACTATCAAGATGGCAGACAAAAGATATATCCTGTGCACTATCGCGGCCTCCAAATACACACACACACACACAAACACACACAAACACACACAAACACACACACACACACACACACACACATATATATATATATATATATATATATATATATATATATATATATATATATATATATATATATATATATATATATATATATATATATATATATATATATACCAGTCTCCATGGCTAAGGCTTTACGGACGCGCTTCGTAAGATCGCTTGCTTGTGTTCGAAACACATCTGCGAACGATTTGGCAGCAGACAACGTTGCGCTGGGTTTTAACGTGTTGGTTGGGTGTGGGTCATTCAGAAAGCAATGGCAAACTACTGAAGGTAAACTTGGCAAGACATCAACAACAGCAGTACAACGTTGGTGTTGATAACGATGTCCTGTAAATAAGATATGCAACACTATATATATATATATATATATAGAGAGAGAGAGAGAGAGAATGACCTATCTACCTAACTATAGACCTACAGACAGACAGACAGACAGACAGACAGACATGTGTGTGAACGTGTGTGTCTGTATAACTGCGTGTGTGCATATTATAACAACGGATTCTGAAAATAGCAGGCAACCCAGTAAGTATTAACGTTTCATAAGCAGACAGGTAAACAAACAGTGGGACAAATCGATGTCATTGATCTGATCGTCAGTTTTCAAACTGCCGTCTCGTTTGGAGACAGATGTCCGGATACGCAGCTAAACATAAAAACTCTGTATAATGGAAGTTAAAATACCACAGCTTCAACTAAACAAAATAATTTTTTCTAAGCAAAACGTCTGCGCCTTGTTCTTATGACATTAGTCTGTGGTATTCGCGTAGGGTGGAGGACTAGACAGAGAAAAAGGAATGAAAATACATACAGAAAAACAACATTAACTATAAAATAATATTTATCCAAATATCAACTATAAAATAGCATTATCCAAATATCAACTATAAAATAGCATTATCCAGATATCAACTATAAAATAGCATGTATCCAAATATCAATTATAAAACAAAAAAAGGGAGTCTCTGTGGCGAAGTGGTCAAGCCGTTTGACTCGTGCTCCGAAGGTTGTGGGTTCGATTCCTGGCCGCGCCCTTCGGTTTATGAGTTAAATGTTTCGGAGACTCCTGTGGGTCGTCGCTAAAAGCTACGGAGTTCGTCCTTTGTGCGACGCTTTCCGTGCTGCGGAAAGAGACCGAGCCATATGGGATAAAACCCGGTGCGATGAAGTCGACCCTGTCGACTTTTAATCGACTTATATCAACTATAAAATAGCATGTATCCAGATATCAACTATAAAATAGCATGTATCCAAATATCAACTATAAAGTAGTATGTATCCAAATATCAACTATAAAGTAGCATGTACCCAAATATCAACATGAACACAAAAAAGGTCAACGGGGCCGAATGGATAAGAGTCTCATCTCATCTCATCATGTTCCTCTTGTACTTTGCGGTGTCGAGGTGAAGTATAAACAGCGGGAGAGTGTCCGCTTATGGGCTTAATGTATTGGTATTCCCATGGACTCTGTTATTCCCTGCGTCCATCGTTTACGTGGTCGGCCTCTTCCTCTGCTTCCCTCTAGTCCATCATTGCTTGTTGTGGTATACTGTTAGTTGGTAACCTACTTGCATGGCCAAACCATTTGACTTGCTGCCTTCTAATAAAATCTAGTGCAGCTATAACCCCCACTATAGTCCTGATTTCTTCATTTCTGATCTATCTCTTATTGATACATTGAGTATTCTTCTCAGGAATCTTATTTCTGTTGTTGTGATTTTTCTTTTCTCTTTTTCTGTGATTGTCCAGTGTCACAAAATGAAACCGTGTGTTTATCCGGTTGATTATTACAGAGGATTTTCGGATTAAGCGGACGATCGACCAGCGACATCTATTTGTACTAACAGAGTAAACACAGTTGTACAGGTTACATCGTGTCAGCCCATAAACACATTTGGTGGTGAGGGAGAAGGATATGGAATGGTTCCGTTTGTCATCTATACTGCAGGACATCAGACGGAAATGGCTGCTGGGATTGTCACCACGGAACAGAAGAGTGACAAGTTTGTCAACATTTGAATGCAGATGGAAGCCGTGAGATCACAGGGGCAGATGTAAAACGGAAGTACCTAGTACGGAAAACAGTGCATCTGTCAATTCTTGGTTTCCGGAACATCAAGATGATTGGCAGCTTGGTATCGAAACTCTTTGTTGGGAGTTTACAGAAACTAGCTGGCTTGTTTTGAGAATCTAGGCAATTACTGACAACTTTGACAGGATTTAAGCCAGGAAAATAGTTCTTGACAGGGGATGATTTACCACTGTGCCACCTGTGTGGGGGAGTAAAGGATAACGTCACGTGGCCAACTTTGGTAGTTTGCGATATAAACTCGAGTTGAGATCAACTAGGGTGGACTTGAATAATGCTCTAGTCAGAGTGCAAAGGCACTGCAGTGCCTAGTGGAAATAATATCTACCGTGTGTTAATTAGTGACTTAATTTTGCACGTGCCTATAATGGCAGATGTAGATATGATTTATAGGACTGCAGTAGTGCCATTTAAGGTATAACTTATTATAATATATTCGTTATAATTACTTTAGGCAGTAGCCTTGTTAAACTATAGTGTGATGATTAGCACTGTTAGTGGAAACTAGCTAGAGTAGTGAAGTGATACTTGGCTCTGTTAGCTAGAATAGATTAGTGAAGTGTTGATAAGCTTTACTAATTGAGTAATGAAGGATAATTGGGATCCTCCCGTATGTGTCCCTGGTGGGCGGGGTTCCGCATTCTGTTTGCTGATATTTTTTCTTTGTCATAGCCTGATTCGACTCTAGCACACTTTATAGAACACGTCACACATTTTCTTCGCATACACGTCTCATACACGTTACACTTTTATTTTAATAAATTAATCTTTATTAATTTCTAGAAGCAAGAGTTGTTGAGTATGTTGCGTTGGGGAAGTATGAGAAGGGGGCATAGTACGACAGTGTGAGAGTGATAGGAAAAGGTGTCCATAGGCTGAGGGAGTGTGTTGGACGGAAGCTGGTGGATTCTCCAGAATATTGAGGGGGAAAAAAAATAATATTATAATGTGGGTGTCGGATCTCCTCACTCCAGGGACGACACTTTAAAGGAGGACACGACATCCAGGTTTGACACTGGTAACATAGAGTTGGTAGGAAGATTGTGCTGTAAAGTGCTTTCTTAGTAGTTATTGATACATGTTTGTTCTTTAGTATTGGTGCCATTTGTTGAATGAGTTGGTTTGCCTTATTGCATCTATTTTCGATCTCGTCTTCTGATGTGCCATTTGATGATATTATACTTCCTAGGTACTTGAAACTCTTTACTTGTTTCAAGGGATGTTCGTTTAGGTGAATCGATGTTGCTTTTGTCTTCTTTAGATACAGAAATTACCTCTTGCCATGGTCCAGTTGACATAGTCCTGGAACATGGCATGACGTTGTGGTAGTCACTGTCTGCATGAAGAGACCGTGCGAAGTGACATACCACGGCATTGGTCACAAAAGCAGGAAAAGTGTGCTGGGCGTTTTGTGCGAGGACAACAAAAGTCAGTTTAACGAGAGCTAGTGCCAGAATCGGACCTAGTTCTGAGTTAACAGGGCATGGCTAACATTACGCCGCTCTTTTATAATAACATGTTTAGGCATGTTATGTATATCTGTGATTTGTCTGTGGTGCATCTGATTGTGTTATCGATATGTCAAGTGTACAGTCCTAGTAAAATAGAGTGTGGAAAAACCCATGTCAGAGTTGTGTTATGTAAGTTTGGTATCAGTAGTTAACACTTATAAACTGTACAAGATGGAAAGGCTCAACAGCCCATCAGAAGTTGAGGGAGAGATGTCCACAAGATCAAGAGTAAGCATTTCTAGAGATATCAACGAAGCGCCACTGAATCAGTACAGTGGTGGCGCGTCAAGATGATATTGTCGTCCCGGGCGTGAGCAGTTATCTTAGCGCACATGGCCCATGAAAGCTATGGGTTGCTCAATCAGGCCGTGTGTAAACCATCAAGCGTTCCTTGCTATCAATCATCGAAGTAACGAATGCCACGGGAGCTGTGGAAAGAAGCTAGCATCAATTCACTCCCTGGCACCTCTGTTTTACTTGTACTAATATTCCTTACACATTTCGTTTAGACTATTCACGTGGTCTTGTAATTCAGCTTCTGATTTTGCTATTCGTGCTTGGTCATCTAATGGTTAGATTTGCAGATGGTTCTTCTTCTGTATTCTTGTCATGCGATGTTCTTGCGGTCTCTGTTTGGCTGGCCTCTTTACATATATTGTCCGTTTATACTTCTTAGTTTTTCTACGAGCAGTATGAAGATCCCCTGCCGGCTTGCTAGGCCAGTCGCAGGTTTATGGATAAGAGTAGTTACTCTTAACTTTCGATGCGCTGACGGCCGGGTAGTGGGATAGTTCCATAAACCTGTAAAGTTGTAGCGCCGTATAGTGCTACTGGCCAGATATAAGAAGAACCTTTTACATGTCTTGATGAGTATTGGGTATGTGGTGATGTGGTCAATATTATACCGGTCATCTTCATGTCCCAAGACAATTTCTGGTAAACACTTTAGGCTGGATCGACCTGGGGTCTTGGTCAATTTTTAAACCCGCCTGGATCCGATCCTATGACTACCGAGCTAGCATACATACGTTTAGTCACTACGCTTTTGTGGGCTCCTTTGGGTATATGTTGCTAGCTGCATATTTCTATAGACCACAAGCAGCTCTGTATGCACCCACATGCCATATATCATCATCATGTGCCATGCCGACAAGCGTGGACAGTCATGGGTCGCCCTCTCATACCATCACCAGAGCCCTGGATCAGGTCCGAGTTCTTGCATCGATTATGACATATGGCCAGGCTATCCGGGTATCTATCCATCTGCCTCCCGTTTCATCTTTTCCCATACATTGTTCCAGTTGTCCCCTAAATATAGGTCAAATATACGTATTGAATTGTCGCTATTGCTCTTACCTGGTGCTACATTGTGTTTGTTGCTCGAGAAGAGATTTGTTAACTGCTACAATTCTGCAATGATTTCATTTCAATTACACATCAAGCACAACATCAATTTTTCCCATATCCTTCTGTTTCTTGTTCTTCCAATCATTTCTGATACCGATGTTTCTACCTAGAATGATGTCTAACTGTTGAGCGTTTTCTCTCATAGTCTTCCGCTGCCTTTTTCCTCATCCAGTCTTCCCGTTGTGACGACATACTCCAGCTTTCCCATTCTCACGTTATCAGTCTTGGATCAGCTCTGTGTTTTTATCTCGACCATGCCATGTGGTCAAGTCATTACCAGTTGTCACAAAGTTCCCAAGTTTATTTCTTGTCATAGCGTGTCCAAAATTATTCTGACTGTCTACGTCTAATTCACTAATCAGTCTACGATTTTCAGTTGTTTCTTGTAGGACTTGGTCATTGGTTTTTCTGTCTGTCCGTGGTATTCTTTGCATTTCCCCCCAAAACCACATTTCCACTGCCATTAGATGTTTTCAGCTTTTCTGTTTATTGACCACGTTTCACATCCATACAAAAGTACAGGTTCTATGTAGCATTTCAACACCCCTTTCCTCGTTGCAATTAACATCATTTTATTGGTCAGTATGCTTTCCATCTTGCAAAAGGCTAGTTAGTTAGTCGACAGATCATCCTCGTTGCACATCGGACCATTCAGTCCATAAGTGCTCGGATCCCCTCCTCAGCAAATCCCGCAGCGTGTAGCGGCTAACGACGCCAGTTCTGTGTTGGTTTATCAATCTTCTTTGGTATCTTGTTTGGCCACCCCTCTTTTAATTTGCTGCTCTCGCAGTCTGGCCATTGTTGTAGATTCACAGTCATCACTTGGTTCTCGCAAAAGTCTTACTTCTCGTAGAGCATTCAGAATGTCAGCCTGGTCCATGGCGCGTCCGCCCTCCACAGTAGCCTCACCTGCGAGCTTGTCAGCCCGCTCATTTCCTTGTACTCCCGCATGCCCTGGCACGAAGATGAAACTAATCTTTGCCAGCCGAGACCGCTTCAGAGGCAGCAACCATTCTCTTCGGATCGACCCCTCCTCTATCCTCTTGATCATGTTCATTGAGTCGCTAAGGAAACAAGCCCTAGTGAATGTCTGTGTCTCGAGCCATGTTATTGCTTTACTTACTGCCATGACTTCCATGGTCAGGCTACTTGTGGTTTCAGTGAAAGCACCAGAGTCCTCCTTCACAATTCTCCCTCCGGCCCGAGCTGTAAAGGCCCATGAGCTTCTCACATGTCGGACGACCGACCCATCTGTGTAGATGACCGCGTCACTGTCTAGCGAATTCTCGAAAATCAACGCTTGTACTTCAGCCTCCACAGCAGCCGGATTTTCTTGTCTGCATTTTCTATCTAGTTGGATGCAAACTGAAAAGGATGTGCAGAAGTCTGTTGGCACTTGCACCCACTCCTCGCCAGGTTCTAAGTCCTCAAGTGAACACACCTGTTGAAGAATGTCTTCGGCTTGACCCATCTGCTGCCCTTCACCTTCCTAATTTCACTATGCAGTGGATGCTGTGTGTTTGCGTTAATTCTGAGGTAGGCGCGTGCCCTGCAAACTTGTATTCTCTCTTCAATGGTTGGAAAATCAAGAATGTAGCGCATCGCCCTGCATGCTGTATCTCTTGTACATCCAAGAATAATGCGCATAGCTTCATTCTGTATCCTTTCCATCCTTTCTATCTGCTTATGGCTGAGAGTCAGGATTGCCATTGCATACTCCAAAACAGACATGACCAGCCCCTCGTACAGAAGACATAGATGGCGCTGCTCACAGTTTGCTGACGCCATCACCCGCATCGCTGCCAAACCCCGCTTGGCCTTTGTTATCACCTGGTCTATGTGCACATTATAAGCAAGGCTTCGATCAAACCGTATCCCCAGGTAATTCATTGCCTGCGTTCTTTCCACGCAAAAGGCTACCTCTGCCATATTCATAGCGATTCTTGTTCTTATCTCACCAAGGCACCTCCCATCAGATGTTGTAACTGTTGTACAGATACCATGTAATATAGGATGTAGTTTTAATGACTATGGAGTGTTTGAAAATATTGCCGGTCCAAGTTTTGTATTTACATATTATGTTGCATGAACTTTAGAGAGTGTGAATACAAAACTTGGACCGGCAATATTTTCACACACTGCACGGTCATTAAAAAATATACACCATATAGCAATTACATGGATAAAGTCAGTATGGCCAACTGGATAAGAATGCTCGTTCTTAAACATGCAGTTTGTTGATGCCGAGGAAGCGGGTTCAACCCCTTCACGGGTCAATTGGACAAAATTGTTAACTTCTCGTCCTTGACTTGAGGACGTCAATTACAAGTACCGCTGAAGTCAGAGTGGTTCGCCTGATTGGCGAACTGACACTGATGATGGGAAAGCTTAACCCACACGCTAAAATAATTCCCTTGCTACTAGAAGTAGTACCATATGCACGGACTGCGCTTGAGTTTAAAGCCAGCTAGCAAAACAACACAATCACAAAGACAGTGGTTCATAAATTGCTCTCTAATTTACCATACACATACCTTGCGCGGAGTGTAACCTTCACAACCAGAATTACTTCAACCGAAGCACTCACCAAACACAGCAATTGTCATCTCTACGAAAGACTGTATCCTGCAATGCTTATTGGCCTCAATTTACCAACATTGCCGATCCTATAACTCCTTAAGACTTTATCCTCCCAGGCTCTAGCCTGAATGACTCACTCCTCCCCCTCGGTCTTTACCTAAGTCAACCGCACGTGCAATCCATAGCCCCAGGTGTGGTGGAGAAGTCGATACGAAACTAACAGTGGTTGCCCGACCGCTGATTTTAATCAGAGAGGGTTGATTTTGTATAAAGCATTCGTGATATTAAGCAATGGTTGGTTTTTATTATATCATTTAATTGCGTTGTGTTGACTTTAATGCCTTACTTTGTGCTTGATTACACAACGTAATTAATTTTATACTCTTGGTATCGGCGGTCACGCAGGGGCTAGCACGCTTGCTTTCCGGCCTAGTGGTCATATGTTTAAATCTTCACCGAGGCGAATGTTTTGAAATCGACCGAGGCTTCCAAGCTGATCTACCTACAATGATTGCAAGTAAATTTCCTGGAACGTAAAGGCGTAAATTCTGGGGTTGACTGCGACGTCCTATAAAGGATACACAGCTATTTATTTTTGTTAAGTCGACCCAACTGATATTCATAGGAAATATATTAATATTTGTAAAATATAAGTGATATTCATCACCCATTGAGTGCAAACTGATCTATAAAACAAAGGCACCAAACGAGATTGGGCAAGCTTACTCGCTCGAGTTCTGTTCAAAATGTATCCAACCTTCTGATTTACTCAATTGGAAGGTCTCAAACCTTAATCCCTTTCATTCTGTTCTACATGGAATCTCCACCCAATTTCCCATTCACTGTTGGAAGCATTTTAGGGATTCCTCTTTGTGGAATGGAGTTGGTTGGTGTTGGACCAAGTATGATGATGACCATTCATTTCATCTAGTGAGGATTTGGATGAAGAATGACTTGTGCGATGAATTGTTTTAAAGTGAGGAAGAGTTGTGCAATTCATCAACCACACTCTCTCACCCGAGTCCATCTGAATCCAGTGACAAGACAAGTTAAGACGACTGGAGTAGAATACAGGTGAAGTGGATGACCTACGGTCCGCCTTGCCGTGTTCATTACGTTCCACAACGCTTTGCAGGTAAACGCCGTTTTTCCAGTTGAATCACTAATTATTTCTTACAAGCAGTCTGCAGAATCATAGCTTAACATGCTGGGTGGGCATACCCTAGTTGACCGATTGGTTTCACGCCGAATAGGTTACCCTCGCCTTGTTTTACCGGCCTGTCACAGTCATTTCCCGGGAAGCGGGAGGGGGATGGCCGTTATCACAAATGGTAGCTACTAGTTAAGGAGCCACAGGCGTGAGCTGGATGTTAGGCTTGGACCAGTGGGGATGAGACCCTGAAAAGAGCGTGACAGTCATCTTTGCCACAGGTACTACCAATACCTGACACCCCAGGACCCCCCCCCCACCCCACCCCACCTCCAGATATTTTGTGAAATTGAGTACTAGCGTGGTTGGTCGTGTTTTCCACATCGTATTCTCGCGACAAAAATCGGGCTTCTTTCAGCGGCATTTTCAGTTTGGAGAACAGCCAAAAATGACAAGGAGTCCATGTCGGTAGAGTAAGGAGCCTGACGAATCAGAGGAGCATTGTGTTTAGCCAAAGAAAATCTGAATTAGGTGTGATGAATGGTTAGATGCCATGTCGTGGGGAAGCTGCCAAGTTCCAGCTACCCGCAGGCCCGTCCGTTTGCAGTCTTCGCATTTGATTCAGACTTTCTTGGCCAAAGAAAGTATCCCTTTGCCTTTGCAAGAGTAACTAACAAAGATTGCTAGGACAAAGCTAATGAAAGTAGAACAGTATACTCTGGTTCTCAAGGTATTGGCAACATCTCCGTTTTCCGAACGCATTCTAATAGGTCGTTCACAATGTAAGACTCGCTGCCATACAGAACATGTTCTGTGTTTTAGACATGCCTTTAAAGTGACTTATTACAGAGAATCGCCTGTGTGTTACCGGGGTCCATTGAGGAAATAAAGAATACCATACTGCTATACTATGTATGTCGCAGGAAGCGACCAAGGAGGGTTGGCGATAGATTTGCTAACCTTATCCCGTAGAAAACTATAGTTGCTAAATGCAACCAATCATGAGCAAGTCTACAAAGGTTTGGCGTGAGTTGCTTGATGCCTATACACCATTGGGAGATGAACGGCAAAAGATGAAGAGAAATAATTACAAAGGATATTTTTCAGCTTCTGAAATACAGCTATTGCTCTTGATCTTTGTCACGCATCTTCTATCTGATGTTATGATGTCCCCACAAACATATTTAATTAATTGACTTGGTTACGCACTTTCCCTTCTATTGTAATATAACATTTCTGTGTTATCTTGGGTAGTCACATTCTCATAACATTGGGAACAGACACCTGTCTACGACACAACACCACCTGTGTGATTGGGTTACTGATCACCGAATGTATGCCATACAGTAAAGAACTTACGAGACTAGCTCTGTAACCTTAACATAAAACGTTGAGCCGAAGTAACGCCGTAGATAATGGGTCATTGACCTTTGACCTTCTATACAACCACATACTTTCAACCCCACTGGATGAAATGAATGGTCATCATCATTCTTGATGGACAAACAGACAGACAGACAGACACAACTAGGAAACATTTTAGATTGGATTTCACCATTACTCAACCTCAAGGAGAAGTTATAGTTAGGGTCGCAACACCGGCTCAGAATGATAGTTCTGTGATTGAGTCGGCCGCAAGAGCGGTTTTATCCTCACATGCTTATTAATCCGAAGGTGATTGCTGTCCATATGGGGTGATGAACTCTTTAGGAAACAGCAAACTGTCGCCTTCTTGTGCTCACCAGCCATACTTGATTTTGCTGATGTTGACAGGGTTGTAGTACAATAGCAGCATACTCGGAAATAATTTTAAAAAAGCAGACAGATTGGTAAAGGAAGATGGAAGACACCTGAATCCTGAAATAGACGTAATCTATGATAAGCTAAGAGATTTATAAGAAGCAATTACCCTATTCAGTGCGGAAGATATATCACCCAATGTGGCCGCTCACTTGGACAGAAGGACGATATATCGCCGTACTAGGGTCATCGTGTTGTTTGTCTGTTTCGTGGTATCTTCCTAAATTTAAATGTTCGGTGAATGGAAATGTACATTATAATACAGGGTATATTTGTAATGACTGCATTGTTTGAAAATATTGCCAGTCCAAGTTTTGTATTTACCTATTATGTTGCATGAACTTTACAGAGGGTGAATACAAAATTTGGCCCGGCAATATTTTGGTGTGGTTTCATAGCTTAAACAACTGGACAATGTGCTTTTTGTTCGCTCGCTTTAACCTCGAGCACAGTCAATGCTGGATAGATGAAAGGATGGAAAGGATACAGAATGAAGCTATGCGCATTATTCTTGGATGTACAAGAGATACAGCATGCAGGGCGATGCGCTACCTTCTTGATTTTCCAACCATTGAAGAGAGAATACAAGTTTGCAGGGCACGCGCCTACCTCAGAGTTAACGCAAACACACAACATCCACTGCATTGTGAAATTAGGAAGGTGAAGGGCAGCAGGTTAAAAAGAGGACGGTCGTGGATGGGTCAAGCCGAAGACATTCTTCAACAGGTGTGTTCACTTGAGGACTTAGAACCTGGCGAGGAGTGGGTGCAAGTGCTAACAGACTTCTGCACATCCTTTTCAGTTTGCATCCAACTAGATAGGAAATGCAGACAAGAAAATCCGGCTGCTGTGGAGGCTGAAGTACAAGCGTTGATTTTCGAGAATTCGCTAGACAGTGACGCGGTCATCTACACAGATGGGTCGGTCGTCCGACATGTGAGAAGCTCATGGGCCTTTACAGCTCGGGCCGGAGGGAGAATTGTGAAGGAGGACTCTGGTGCTTTCACTGAAACCACAAGTAGCCTGACCATGGAAGTCATGGCAGTAAGTAAAGCAATAACATGGCTCGAGACACAGACATTCACTAGGGCTTGTTTCCTTAGCGACTCAATGAACATGATCAAGAGGATAGAGGAGGGGTCGATCCGAAGAGAATGGTTGCTGCCTCTGGAGCGGTCTCGGCTGGCAAAGATTAGTTTCATCTTCGTGCCAGGGCATGCGAGAGTACAAGGAAATGAGCGGGCTGACAAGCTCGCAGGTGAGGCTACTGTGGAGGGCGGACGCGCCATGGACCAGGCTGACATTCTGAATGCTCTACGAGAAGTAAGACTTTTGCGAGAACCAAGTGATGACTGTGAATCTACAACAATGGCCAGACTGCTAGAGCAGCAAATTAAAAGAGGGGTGGCCAAACAAGAACACTACGCAGGAAGCCAAAGAAGATTGATAAACCAACACAGAACTGGCGTCGTTAGCCGCTACACGCTGCGGGATTTGCTGAGGAGTGGATCCGAGCACTTATGGACTGAATGGTTCGATGTGCAATGAGGATGATCTGTCGACTAACTAACTAACTAACTAACTAACTAACTCGATCACCATAGTCGTGGATCAGCTCAGTGTTCTTGTCTCGGCCATACCATGTGGCCAAGCCATTCAGGTATTCACTTCTCTGCCTTCCCCTTGTTCTCTTCCCCTCGATCTTGCCAGTTGTCACCATTTCTTCAATTTATTTCTTCTCATAACGTGACCAAAACATTTTGACTGTCTACGTCTAATTTCTCTAATCAGTTTATGATTTTCATTTGTTTCTTGAAGAACTTGTTCATTGGTATTTCTGTCTGTCCATGGTATTCTTTGCATTCTCCTCAGAAGCCACATTTCCACAGCCATCAGATGTTTTTCAGCTTGTCTGCTCATTGTCCACGCTTCATACTCATACTATGGTAAACTACTGAATGTAAAAGTGCCTAGGGAATCAACCTGAGGATGGTAGCAACGTCCTCCAATGGACGTGAAACATTTTTGTTACTTATGCCAGGGAGCCTGGTTGGTAGACATAATATAAATATCTTACATTATGCTGACGACACCGTCTTAATAGCAATAAGTCAGAACGATCTACAGGAAATTATAGATACAGTGGTAGTGGGGAGTAAAAGAATGGGCTATAGTTTGAATAACAGAAAGACAGAAGTCGTGGCGATATCAAAGAATCAGATTGTACCTAAATGTGCAAGTAAAGTACAGGACGTTAATTTGGGACAAGAGCAGAAACTCAGATATCTAGGTGCATGGATAACATCAGATGGAAGATGCATCACTGAGATAAAAAGCAGAATAGAACAAGCAAAAACTGCGTTCTATCAAATGAAGAACGTTTTGTGCAATAAGTCACTCTCCATGAAAGTCAGAAAAAAAGAGTTCTTGATGGCTACAGAGAACCAATTTTAACATACGGCTGCGAATCCTGGACAATTAGTAAACAGGCGAAAATATCCCTGGAAGCCTTGGAGATGTGGTTTTATAGAAGAATGCTGAAAATTAATTGGACAGCCAAAATTAGCAATCATGGCGTTTTAAGGGAAGTTGAGTCGCAAAGACAGCTTATCACAAACATCAGAAAGACAGTCATCGTTTTTTGGCCCCATTATGAGAAGACAAAAACTGGAACATGTTGTGACAACCCGAAGGATTTGCGGAAAGAGAGATGGAGAAAGACAGCGTGAAAAGATTGCTGACAGCCTTGTGTCATGGCACGGAAGGGAGTCAACTCCATAACGTCGGAGATCGTAATTTGTGGAGAGGCATGATTGCCCACACCAGCCGGCAAGGCACTGGATGATGATGTTATAGCTGAAATTACTCGTCAACGATTTCAATCCCAAACAAACAGTAGGTTTGGACCAAACAAAAGTAAGTTTTAACCAAACAAACCTGGATAGTGAAAATGGGAATTAGAGGTGTGTCACAGTTATGACTTAAACGTTGTTAATATGATATCAGACATGTTGTATTGCATATCCAATTAAAGGGGGTTGCATAGGGAATACTACTGTATTGATATTTTAACTGTAATTGATTTATAAGCCCGTGGCAGTTACAAGAATTTCGAATAAGGCTATGTATAATCCTATGGCAGTTAATCAGTTAGCCAAGTCCCTAATGTGCTTGTCAGTGTTCACTGCAGTTTATGTATACTTTTGTTAACACACTTCTTCCCACTTTATCACGGACAATCCTGTTTGATTGATCTGGGCCCGAGCCTAGAAGATATATGTTACAGTGCGTGCAGGTCACAGGTGGGCCGATCAACTCTGTCGATATTGATCTGGGCCCGAGCCTAGAAGATATATGTTACAGTGCGTGCAGGTCACAGGTGGGCCGATCAACTCTGTCGATATTGATCTGGTGGCTAGTTGCGTCAAGTTTGTATCACGGCTGAAAACATGCGTTGTTGTCCCTCAAATAATAACAGTATTAAATCTCTTTATGAAGTGCGCTCGAGAAGATCCTTGTTAATATAAACGTGGGTTGGCATGGTCATCATCATCATCATCATCATCATCATCATCATCGTCATCATCATCATCATCATCATCATCATCATCATCATCATCATCATCATCATCATCATCATCATCATCATCATCATCATCATCGTCGTCGTCGTCATCATCATCATCGTCATCATCATAATCATCATCGGGTGGGCCAGTACAAGGACTGGTTATGAAGTCATCTGATTACTTCTTTGTTAATATTATCATCGTCTTCATCATTATCATCATCATCATTATCATCATCAACAGCAACAACGAACGAACGAACTTTATTTTCAAAGGATTAAGAATTGGACAAGCAGGCCCGTCTGACAATCTGCCCGTCATATCTCTCTACTTTTATACATTATTTCATTCATTCATCACTTATGAAGCTTATCTTAGACAACAACGACGGCAACATAAATAATATATGTAACTAGCTGACCCAGTCCGGCTTCGCCCAGACCCTGGTGGGGAGCATCTAATTTAATTCATATAATTTATATAAGTAGTCATATAAGCTCTCGTTCCCGTTCCCGACTATCTATCTGTCTGTCTGTCTGTCTGTCTGACCCGGCCCGGCTTCGCCCAGACCCTGATGGGGAGCATCTCATTTAATTCATATAAGTAGTCATATAAGTTCCCGTTCCTGACTGTCTGTCTGTCTGTCTATCTATCTATCTGTCTGTCTGTCTGACCCGGCCCAGGCCATGGTGGAGAGCATCTCATTTAAATCATATAAGTAGTCATATAAGATCCCGTTCCCGACTATCTGTCTGTCTGTCTGTCTTGGGTAAATGGAGGAGGGAGGAGGAAGAGGGAGGTGGTGGAGAGAGAGGGGGGAGGAGGAGGAAGGAGGAGGAGACAGGAGGAGTAGGGAGGAATAGGAGGGAGGAGGAGGGATTAGGAGGAGGAGGGAGGAGTAGGGTGGAGGAGAAGGGGGAGGAGGAGGGAGGAGGAAGAGAGCGGAGGAGGGGGAAGGAGGGAGGAGGAGAACGCGGGAGGAGGAGGGAGGAGGAGGGAAGAGGAGGAGAGGGAGGAGGAGGGAGAGGGAGGAGGAAGTAGAAGGAGAGAGTAGGAGGAGGGAGGAGGCGGAGGGAGAAGGAAAAGGGAGGAAGAGGGAGAAGGAGGAGGGAGAAGGAGGAGGGAGGAGAAGGAGGGGGAGGAGGAAGAAGGAAGATAAGAAGGGGAGGAGGAGGAGGAGGAAGAGGGAGGAGGAGGAATGTGAAGGGAGGAGGAGGGAGGAGGTAGAGGGAGGAGGAGGAGGAGAGAGGAGGAGGAGGGAGGAGGAGGAGGGAGGAGGAGGGATGAGGAGGAGGGAGGATGAGGAGGGAGGAGGAGGAAGAGGGAGGAGGAGGAATGTGAAGGGAGGAGGAGGAATGTGAAGGGAGGAGGAGGGAGGAGGTAGAGGGAGGAGGAGAGAGGAGGAGGAGGGAGGAGGAGGAGGGAGGAGGAGGGATGAGGAGGAGGGAGGATGAGGAGGGAGGAGGAGGAAGAGGGAGGAGGAGGAATGTGAAGGGAGGAGGAGGGAGGAGGGAGGAGGTAGAGGTAGGAGGAGAGAGAAGGAGGAGGAAGAAGGAGAAGGGAGGAGGAGGGATGAGGAGGAGAGAGAGGAGGAAGGAGGAGGGGAGGAGGGAGGAAGAAGAGGGAGGAAGAAGGAGGAGGAGGGAGGAGGAGGGATGAGAGGGAGGAGGAGGAGGAGGGGGAGGAGGAGGAGGAGGAGGAGAAGGGAGGAGGAGGGCGAAGAAGGAAGGAAGAGGAGTGATTAGGAGGAAGGAGGAGGGCGAGGAGGTAGGAGGAGGGAGGAGGAAGAGGGAGGAGGAAGAGAGTGGAGGAGGGAGGAGGAGGAGGGGGGAAAAGATAGGCGGAGAGAGGAGAAGGAGGAGGAGTAGGGAGGAATAGGAGGGAGGAGGAGGGATTAAGAGGAGGAGGGGGAAAGAGAAGGAGGATGAGGGAGGAGAAGGGAGGAGGAGGAAGAGGGATGAGGAGGGAGGAGGGAGGAGGAGGAGGAGGGAGGAGGATGAGGGAGGAGGAGGGTAAAGGAGGAGGAGGAGGAAGGAGGAGGAAGAGGGAGGAGGGGAAGGAGGAAGAAGGAGGAGGAGGGAGGAGGAGAAGGAGGAGGGAGGAGGGAGAAGGAGAACGCAGGAGGAGGAGGGGAGGAGGATGAGGGAGAGGGAGGAGGAGGGAGGAGGAGGAGAGAGGAGGAGGGAGGAGGTGGAGGGAGAAGGAGGAGGGAGGAAGAGGAGGAATGATGAGGAGGAAGGAGGAGGAAGAGGGACGTGGAGGAAGGAGGAGGAGGGAGGAGGTAGACGGAGGAGGTAGAGGGAGGAAAAGGGAGGAGGGAGGAGGAGAGAGGAGGAGGGAGGAGGAGGGAGGAGGAGGAGAGGGGGGAGGAGGGAGAAGGGAGGGGAGGGAGGAGGAGGGAGAAGGAGGAGGAGGATGGAGGTAGGAGGAGGAGGGAGAGGGAGGAGGGGAAGAGGAAGAGGGTAGGAGGAGGAGTGGAGAGGAGGAGGGAGGAGGTAGAGGGAGAAGGAGGAGGGAGGAAAAGGGAGGAGCGAGGAGGAGAGAGGAGGAGGAGGTAGGAGGAGGAGGAGGAAGAGGGAGGAGGAGGAAGGAGGAGGAAGGAGGAGGAAGAAGGAGGAAGTGGGAGGAGGAGGAAGAGGAGGGAGGAGGGGGAGGAAGGAAGAGGGAGGAGGAGGAAGGAGGAGGAAGAGGGAGGAGGAGGAAGAGTGAGGAGGAAGATGGAGGAGGGAGAGGGAGGAGGGGGAGGGGAAGAGGAAGAGGGTAGGAGGAGGAGGAGAGGAGAGGAGGAGAAGAAGGGAGAAGGAGGGGGAGGTGGAGAAGGAGGAGGAGGGAGGAAGGGAAGGAGGGAGGAGGAGGGGAGAGGAGGAGGGAGGAGGCGGAGGGAGAAGAAGGAAGGAGGAGGAGGGAGAGGAAGGAGGGAGGATGAGGGAGAATGAGGAGGGGAGGAAGGAAATGGAGGTGGAAGAGGGGGAGGAGGGAGGAGGAGGAGGGTGGAGGGAGGAGGTAGAGGGAGGAGGAGGTAGAGGGAGGAGGAGGAGGAAGGAAAGGGAGGAGGAAGAGGAGGAGAAGGGAGGAGGAGGAGGGTGGAGGGATGAGGAGGAGGTAGAGGGAGGAGGAGGAGGAGGGAGGAGGTAGGAGGAGGAGGAAGAGGGAGAAGAAGGGAGAAGGAGGAGGATGAGGGAGGAGGATGAGAGAGAAGGAGGCAGGAGGAGGAGGAGGGTGGAGGAGGGAGAGGGAGGAGGAGGGAAGAGGAGGGAGGGGAGTAGGAGGGAGGAGGATAGAGGAGGAGGGGAGAGGAAGAGGGAGAAAGAAGAGGGAGAAGGAGGAGGAGAGGGAGGAGGCGGAGGAGGTAGAGGGAGGAGGAAGATGAGGAGGAGGAGAGAGGAGGAGAAGGGTGGAATGAGGAGGTAGAGGGAGGAGGAGTGAGGAGGTAGAGGGAGGAGGAGAAGAGAGGAGGAGGGAGTTCGCCATAACGAATTCATACTCGTCTAGGTTCTTTGATTTCGGTCCTTCCATTGATTGTTCTTCCCTTCTACATGACTGTAGATAACTTCCTTACACATAAAAAGATGAATTGTTATTGATATTGCTGTGGCATGGAGGAATATCAGCAGCAGAGTTGATCCAGAAAACCAAAGACCGAGATCTATGAAGAGCAATGAACGCCTACGCCAGCCGGCACGGCACTTGATGATGATGATGATTGCCGTGTGACGATTCTGTGTAGTCACATCATTTTCTTCGCTTGTCCTAGCGTTTTGGTTCGGGGATTCTTTCATCATCATCATCATATATTTACGTACGTATTTAGGGAGGGGGAGGAGGGAGAAGGAGGAAGAAGAAACAAAAATATGACAGTTGGCAGCGCTGGAATGAGAGGAAGGCGTGTAGAAAATTTCATCTCAATCGGATGGGCCGTTCGCGAACGCATAAAGGACATACATACAGACATACACATCCACACACATTGCCTTTTATATATAAGACTAGCAGACCCGGCCCGGCTTCGCCCAGTCCCTGGCTCCAGGTGTGGAGCATCTCATTTAATTCATATAAGTAGTCATATAAGCTCCCGTTCCCGTAACCGACTGTCTGTCTGTCTGTCTGTCTGTCTGTCTGTCTGTCTATATGTCTGTCTGTCTGTCTGTCTATCTGTCTGTCTGTCTGTCTGTCTGTCTGTCTGACCCTGCCCGGCATCGCCTGGCTTCTGGTGTGGAGCATCTAATTTAATTCATATAAGTAGTCATATAAGCTCCCTTTCCCGTTCCCGGCTATCTATCTGTCTGTCTATCTGTCTGTCCCTCCCTCTCTGTCTGTCTGTCTGTCTGTCTGTCTGTCTGTCTGTCTGTCTAATCATTTATTGGTTGCGGTTAGAACAACCTTAGATAAACGGACAAAAAGCACTAGAAAGAGCACTTGAAAGATCTTTACATACTCCCCCAACAATTAACTTGGGTAAATGAAGCGGCGGCAGCAGCAGCAGAAGAAGAAGAAAAAGGAGGAGTAGGAGGAAGGAGGAGGAAGAGGGTGGAGGAGGGAGGTGGAGGGAGGAGGAGGAGGGAGGAAGAGATAGGCAGATAGAGTAGGAGGAGGAGGGAGGAGGAGGGAGGAGGAAGAGGGGGGAAAGAGGAGAAGGAGGAGGAGGGAGGAGGAGGAAGGAGGAAGAGGGGGGAAAGAGGAGAAGGAGGAGGAGGGAGGAGGAGGAAGGAGGAGGAGGGAGGAGGAGGAGTAGAGAGGAGGAGGAGAGAGGAGGAGGTATTAGGAGGAGGGAGAAGGAGGATTGAGGAGGGAGAGGGAGGAGGGGGAGGAGGAGGGAGGAGGAGGAAGAGGGAGGAGGAGGAGGGAGGAGGAGGGAGGAGGAGAACGCAGGAGGAGGAGGGAGGAGGGAGAGGGAGGAAGAGGTAGAAGGAGGAGGGAGAAGGAGGAGGGAGGAGAAGGAGGGGGAGGAGGAGGAGGAGGAATGATGAGGAGGGAGGAGGAGGGAGGAGATAGAGGGAGGTGGAGGAAAAGGGAGGAGAGCGGAGGAGATAGGAGGAGGAGGAAAAGGAAGGAGGAGGGAGGAGGAGGAGGAAGAGGGAGGAGGAGGATGGAGGAGGAAGAGGGGAAAGAGGGGGAGGGCAAGAGGAAGAGGGTAGGAGGAGGAGGGGAGAGGAGGAGGAGGAGGGATGTGAGGAAGGAGGAGGAGGGAGGAGGAGGGATTAGGTAGAGGGAGGAGAAGGAGGGAGGAAAGGGATGAGGGAGGAGGAGAGAGGAGGAGGGAGGAGGAGGAAGGAGGGGGAAGGGGGAGGAGGAGGAGGAAGAGGGAGGAAGAGGATGGAGGAGGAAGAGGAGGGAGAGTGAGGAGGGGGAGGGGAAGAGGAAGACGGTAGGAATTGGAGGAGGGTAGAGGAGGAGGAGGAGAAGGAGGGGGTAGGAGAAGGGAGGGGGAGGGAGGAGGGGAAGGAGGGAGGAGGAGGAGGGAGATGGAGGAGGGAGGAGGAGAGAGAATAAGGAGGGGAGGAAGGAAAGGGAGGTGGAATAGGAGGAGGGAGGAGGAGGAAGGTAGAGAGAGGAGGAGGAGGTAGAGGGAGGAGGAGGAGGAAGGAAAGGGAGGAGGAAGAGGAGAAGGGAGGAGGAGGATGGAGGGAGGAGGAGGAGGAAGGAAAGGGAGGAGGAAGAGGAGAAGGGAGGAGAAGGATGGAGGGAGGAGGAGGAGGTAGTGGGAGGAGGAGGAGGGAGTAGGATGGAGCAGGAAGAGGGAGAAGGAGGGAGGAGGAGGAGGGAGGAGGATGAGAGAGAAGGAGGCAGGAGGAGGAGGAGGGAGAGGGAGGAGGTGGGAGGAGGAGGAGGGAGGAGGCGGAGGGAGAAGGAGGAAGGAGTAGGTGGGAGGAGGATGAAGGAGGAAGGAAGAGGAAGAGGGAGAAGGAGGAGGGAGAGGGAGGAGGAGGAGGGGGAGGAGGTAGAGGGAGGAGGAGGGAGGAGGAGAAGAGATGAGGATGGAGTTCGCCATTCCAAATTCATACTCGTCTAGGTTCTGTGATTTCGGTCCTTCCATTGATTGTTCTTCCCTTCTACATGACTGTAGATAACTTCCTTACACATAAAAAGATGAATTGGTATTGATATTGCCGTGGCATGGAGGCATATATATCAGCAGCAGAGTTAATCCAGAAAACCAAAGACTGAGATCTATTGAGAACCATGAACGCCTATGCCAGCCGGCACGGCACCTGGTGGTGATGATGATTGCCTTGTGACGATTCTGTGTGGTCACGTCATTTTCTTCGCTTGTCCTAGCGTTTTGGTTCGGGGATTCTTTCATCATCATCATCATATATTTACGTACGTATTTAGGGACGGGGAGGAGGGAGGAGGAGGAAGAAGAAACAAAAATATGACAGTTGGCAGCGCTGGAATGAGAGGAAGGCGTGTAGAACATTTCATCTCAATCGGATGGGCCGTTCGCGAACGCATAAAGGACATACATATCCACACACATTGCCTTTTATATATAAGATGTATTATAAACGGATAAAAAATGTGCAATTGTCAAAAATACACAACTCACTAAAATTAATTTTTGACATGGCATTATAATTAGCTAAGGTAGATAGATATATCGTACCACAGTTAGGAGAATGTGTATTATACTAGTTGTCCTTTGAGATTATTATTCATCTCATCTCATCTCACCATGTTCCTCTTGTACCTTGCGGTGTCGAGGTGAAGTATAAATATCGTGAGAGTGCCCGGTTATGGGCTTCGTGTATCGATATTCCCATGGATTTCCTCGCCGGTGCTACGGAGGTCGTGCACTGAGCTGAGTTTCTCCAGACTCAGGTTTGAGTTCGGAGGAGAACGGAGCACTTATGGGTTACACCCGTGCGCCGTGATGTTGATCCATCGACTAAACTAAACTAAACTAAACTATTCCCATGGATTATTATTATTATTATTATAAGTTTAAGTCCCCGCTAATCACTGGTATCATGAAGGCTAATAGACTACAATGGCTGGGGTATATAGAAAGAATGGAAGATAATAGGGAAACGAAACTCGCTTACACTCAGGAAATAAATGACCGTAGACCCCGAGGTAGACCACGAAGACGGTGGAGATATAATATATATACAGACCTACAAGCACTTGGAATCAACGACTGGCAAGAGAAGGTCAACTAGAGAGACGATTGGAGACGGCTTGTATCTGCAGCAAAGAACCTCAATGGCTCGGAATGCTGAAGAATAATAATAATAAGGGGGTTTATACTCTTTAGTGAGATGGTGTTCAAATAGGATGTGATTGTATGTATAGGGCATTCTTTCCGTATTTTGTATATCCAACCTTCATCTCATTGCCCTAGCCAAGATAGTCTGCTTGTTGTCTGTCAACATTTGTCGAGCTGTCCACCCTGTCGTTAGCTCTTAGTTAACGCGCTCTGCGCACTAATTCGCAATACCGCATACCGCGTTCGAAACACAGCTGCTGGCGATTTGTAAGCAGCCCGCCTTGCTCTAGTTTTCATGCAATGGTATGAGCACCGGTCGTTCAGAAAGCAATGGCAAACTACTGAACGTAAACTAGCGAAGACATCACAAACAGCTAAAAAGAATGCTGGGGTTTATTGCGACGTCCTATAAATGATATGCAACAAACTATGCGATCAAAAGCCATCTTTTTTTTGTTTGTAAGCTCATTCTTCGTAGTAAACTGGAACCTCCCGATGGTTAGAGTACAGCACAGCCAGAGATGTTGTATTTGTAGCGGACTCCCAGAATGTGTTTCGGAAAGTGAAAACTAGAAGGGAGGCGTTATTCACAGCGCGCTGTGAATAATACTGGGCGTTATTCACATCGAGCTGCGAATGATAGGCCTACTGAGCATTATACACAGCGCGCTGCTAATAATATTGACCCTAACCCTAATCCTGCTGGTGACCAACAGCACACCACACTCCGTCTTATGCTTTTTTTTAAGAATAAAGAGAAACTCTTTGAAACTTGAAAAGAACGCTCCTATTTCTATCGTCATTTTGGAACACCGACGGTAGTGAACGTCACGTGACCAGCCGCGCCTGTGAATAACACAGCGCGCTGCGTATAATCATATGCGAACTAGAAAGTCCCGAATGGAGTGGCTAACGTTAGCTGCCAGGACGGAGAGAGCTGCCGACGTTACTATCCGAGGCCGAATAAGAAATGATGTTATCAGACAGACAGAGGGATCAACACCCTGTGCCACATATACAGACAGACACAAGATCAAATGGTTTGGCCATCTTTTTAGAATACAACATCATCGACCACCAGCAATGGCGCTACATCAAAGAAGATCTGTTTCGAGAGCAAGAGGACGCCCGAGCAGAAAATGGAATGACGACATCAAATACATTGTACAATCTCATGGGATGACACTATCTAGTGCCACCCATCGGGCGCGGGAACGTCAATTATTCCTTCCCACGACGATTTACGGCATGAGTGGAAGATGATAATGATGATGACAAGAAATACTTGAACGGACTACAAATCATTTACGTTACGTTACTTAGACTCAACTACTCACAACCGCTTTAGCACTTTAGCGGAGTGCCTAACATGCTTGCCCGCCGATCTGGTGGATGTTTTTAAAGTTCAGTGTGTTTAATTTACAAACATAGGACCTCGTCCTTCCTTGCAATTCGCGGACCTTGCTCTTAATAACTACAGGCTTCTGGCTCTGGGGGCAGACACAGGCCCTTTTAACGGCAGCGATGATCAAGTCCTTGCGGATTGTGACGATGGTGCGACGAGGGTCCTCTCTCAGCTTAACGCGGGTCACGGTCTTGAAGGGTTTGCGAAGACCTCGGCTTTTGCGAGTCACCAAGACGACCCTTTGCTGTCATTAATTGGTTCAACACCGAATGTTTTGCTGAGGATCAGACCATTGTAGCGGAAAGAGTTGCGACACTTCAAATTGTTGGACTCCAGACTCCTGTACTGCCTGCTCCTCTTGCAGAGTGTAGAGGAGTTGTTTCTGATCTGTGCTTTTCATTGTTTCACCGTCTTGTGGTACACGATGGATATGTGTTCGATTCACATTCGAGGGGGATCTTTATATCTGACTTGGGCTCACTGGTGATACAACCTAATATATACGTGCTAGAAAAGGCCACGGGAGGTAAAATTAGTCAGTGTAATATTACCACATTAACCATCTAATTTTCTTAAAAATAATCAAGTCACGAAGCAGAAAGCTGCTTTTGGTAGGAATCGTGATACGAATAATATAATCGAATCCAACGTCTCGAAACAGAGTACGAAATTACAGCAGGAGAAAGACACCCGGAGTCATGACCCAGGTGAGCCCTCCCTCCACCATCAGAGAGTGTATAAAGGTAAAGGGTTGACCTTCGGAGAAGTGAGACACCATCTGACGATATAAATCCCCCAGTCGTGCTTGCTCCGCGACGGAGATTTTATCGCCGAGCCAATCATTTATGTCAGATAACTAAGATAGTCAACCCTAAAACCCACCGCCAGACCCAATAGACCAGTGGTTCTCAACCGGTGGGGAATTCCCCCCCCCTCCCCCCAGGGGGGAATTTTAGGGTTTCCAGGGGAGGAATTAAGATTATTTTAAGATCGCGTTAATGCAAGAAGCGATTACTTGATATTGTTTTCCCCTTCATACTTTACGGTTCTGTACGTCTCACCCTTCTAAAATTCATTTTATAAAGTAAGCAGACCCACAAATCACGTTTTATGTGGACGTCTAGACTTGTTTTAGTATGTGATATTAAATTGAGCTTCCATTATTACGTATACTGTGTAGAGGCGGGGGTGGGGGGATTTTTTTTCACCACCGCTATCTGATTGAAAGTTCTCCTGGTCTTCCCTCTCAGTTTTGAGATTCTACCAGAACCCCTGCCATACTCCGCAATCTCATCCTTTCTACATAAGGGTTCTCAGTCTGTTTCTCTACTTTTCCCACCGGGTCCCATAGGCGCACGACCACCTCTCCCTTGTCCATAGGTAATCGACCACCAAGAGGTGCATTACCTGCCAGCCTATCAGCCTGTTCATTCCCCCGCACTCTCACATGACCAGGGCATAAAATCCAAATTCTCACAATCTATGACCCCTGAAGCGAGGTGAGCCATTCCACACGAAACATTCCTTTCGCCATTTTACTAAGCATATTCCTTGAGTCCGCGATGAAGACAGTGTGTGTTGCAGTGGTCTCCTCTAACCAACGGAATGCCGCTGTGACTGCTTCCACCTCCATTCTCATGCTGGAGGTCGCAGCCTCATATGCCATACTCTCCTTTTTCAAGAATCATCTATTAGCCGTCGTAATGAAACCCCAACCACTCCGTTTGTTTCTCACCACTGACCCATCAGTATAGATCACTATGTCACCTTGATGTGTATTACTCTGAATCAGTTGTTGCTCCTCAAACTCAGTGCGTCTCGCTGCCCATTCTCTGCACTCACGACTCAGTATTACTATTACATCGTGCCAGTCCGTCCTGTCTGCCGGTACTTTAACCCACTCTTTTTCACGATTGATGGTCTCAAGATCACAAACCTGACGTATAGATATTTCCGCCTGTGCCATCCAGGAACTGCCTCGTCTTAGTCTATGACCCTTAACCATATCCATGGTTTCATGCAAGAGGTGATCCCTATCTGCAGCAACTCTTAGGTAACATGTGGCCTGAAGGACCCTATGCCTATCCGCTATTGTTTGTAGCGCCAGGATATGCCTCACGCATATAATCGGTGTGTCCTTTGTGCACCCCAGAATCACACGCATGGCCGCATTTTCTATAAGCTCTAACATTTCAAGCTGGCTCTTTGATACGGTCAGGAGCCTCAAACCATACCCAATGACAGAAATTATTAACTGCTGAAAGAACCTGTCAAGCATCCTCTGCTCTACCCCGTTTGCTGCCATTGCCCTCAAAGCATTAAGTCCCCCACCAGCCTTCACCACCAAAGCCTCCTCGCGATCTTTAAAAGACATACACCTGTCGAAGGTGATACCCAAGTACTTCAGTTTACTCTCTCTAGAAGGGGTTAACGACTTTCTCCGTAATTCAGTATATCCACGTGATGAACACAGCTGCGAGAGATTCGGCAGCGGATTGCGTCATGTTGTTTACTTACGAGGTATGTGAGCCGGTCGCTCAGATAGCAATGGCACACTACTGAGCGTAATTGTGCCAAGAACATCAACAACAGCTGAAAAATTCTCGTGTAGGGATATGCAGCTTTAACAAAAACAAAAAAAACTAAGAGGACATCCATTCAATATAATACATGGGACATCTGCCTTCACAATCTGATTATCCAGAGAGTACCACACAACCGATGCCTTGTCTGGGTTTATAACGGCCCCTGCGTCCCTGCAGACAGAAAAACCAATGAACAAGTCCTTCAAGAAACAAATGAAGACCGTAAACTGATTAGAATTATTAGACGTAGACAGTCAACCTTTTTTGGGCATGTTATGAGAAGAAATGACTTGGAGATCTTGGTGAAAACTGGCAAGATCGAAGGGAAGAGATCAAGGGGAAGACCGAGAAGTAAATACCTGGATGACTTGGCCACGTGGCATGGTTGAGACAGGAACACGGAGCTGATCCATGACTCTGGTGATCGATTGAGATGGCAGAACATAACCACCCACGCTTATCGGCATGGCACATGATGGATGATAGATGGATGGCGTCCCTGCACTACTCTGTCGCCCTGTTTACTGCCAACTGTAAATCTGCAGCCAAACTTTCCCTATCTCTGCCCTGTCTTTACACCAGCACATCGTCTGCAAATGTCAAGATTCCACCAACATCTGGTTTCTCAATAGCTGCGACTTTGCTGGTGTAGACATTAAAGAGCACTTGGGACAAGGCAGATCCCTGTGACAATTCAGATGTAATCGTACAGGGATAAGAAGTACAGGAACCCATGCGCAGTGCAACCCTACGCTCAAAAAGGCTGCCGCAACCCATCTGACAAGGCAAGGGCATACCTCCATGTCCAACAGAGTGTATATCAACCGATCATACCTAGTTAGTTAGTTAGTTAGTCGCAGTTCCAATTTCACAGCAACGGGTCGTCCCCATTATGCTCCGTTCCTGTGCCAGTGAATATCACACAAAACGCTCCCCACTGCCCAATGTGAAAAGTGAAAAAGACAGGAGTCTCGACAAACAACAGCCCGCACAGATACACTTTGCATAATGCCGCCGCCAGAATGTCAACACAATAGTCCCCCACAAAACACCCAGTTCATTTCTGATGGAATTGGCAGCCATTTTCCCATCTGGATGTTTCCTAGATCCACACAGTCCACGAATCAACCAGAACCCCAGCAGCCTCGCATTTCTGCATAAGGCAAAAACCGGTCAACTCTGGGACACAGCAATCTGCCATCGCTCCGAACATGCAGTCACGTTCCATAAAACCTCGGGAAGATTCAAAAGCATTTCACACGAAACTCACAGCTCACAGTGTCGTGCCACGCACTCACTCAGTAGCAGGGCAACGGAACCATCAAGCCTCCTTAGTCGCCTCTTACGACATGCTTGGTAGGCTGCAGTGTTGCTATTCTTTGCTTCCCTTATGGGCCCCGGCAACACACGGGAGGGATCATACCTAACCCAGTTATAGGCATCCTCCAGGTCAAGAGCTACCGCCACTGTCTCTTGTTTATCCTGGAAGCCCTCGTAGACATCAATTGCAAAAATCGCCGAGTTGACCCAGGTGTCCTTTCCAAGCCGGTAACTCCCGAGCCCTTAGGGCAGCAGATTAAGACTTTCCAAATGTCGCTGGAGCTTGCAGGCCACTATCTTTTCGAGGACTTTGCCAAAGGTGATTTCCCGAGTATCCATTAAGACTTCAAGATTCAGGTAGGTTACAGTGATACTATTCTTTTCTTCAGATTCAATTGGTGATGATAGAATCCTGCATCTGATGGTGAATATGAATTCCTAAACGACAGAAAGCATCTGTTTCCAGGGTGTCGAAGATATTGCTTATATGTACACCATGACCGCGAAAGTCGATACCAAAGGGAGATAAGTGTACAAATACTTAGTTCGTAAAGGGGTGCTGTATTGATCTTCTTTTAAAGTTAATACTAAGGGATGCTCTTTGTTATCTTTCTCAAGACAACGTTGCTTTGTACACTTCCTTTGCAACATGTCTTTGCACACTGTTCTGCTTTATCATGCACCAATCAAGTGGTGCTGACTCAGCCAATCTACCCGCCTGCTCGTTTCCCACCACACCAGCATGTCCTGGTGAAAAAATCCAACAAATGCTCTCTATTTTGATGGTTGGTAGAACTTACCATCTGCCAAAATATGCCTGTCTTAAAATTTCTAATCGTACTTTGTGAGTCCGTTACAATTACGATGTGTATGTGCTATTTGTTCTCCAGTCAGCGGAATGCCCATGTAACTCCCTCCACCTTCATTCTCAGACTACATGTTGTGGTATCATATGCCAGGCTCTCCTGCACCAAACACCGTCCAACAACCTTAACCACAAACCCGCAAGCACTTATTTTACCTCTTAGCACAGAACCATCCGAAAAGATGAGTACACAACGTAGTCACGAATATCGTGGATCAGCTGTTGCACCTCCCATTCAGTGCAGTCTGCCGGCCAATCCAAGCATTCCCGATTCAATGTTATTATGACCCTGCCCAGGTCTGACTTTTTCTGTGAAAGGTTCTATTTTTTACATAATCTTTAGTCATTTTGACCAGGTAGAGGTCTGACTTTTTCTTTGGCATTCAGACCCTCTCCTCTCCTAATGTTCTCAGTCATGCACACTTTTTTTTATTGTGTCCTCTACCTGAGCCATCCATGATTTTTCTGAAATCAGCCTGTGGCCTTTAACTGTGTCCAGAGCTTTATGTGGGTACAAGTGCCAACATATGTCTGTACGTCTTTTTCTGTTTGCATACAACTAGACAGAAAATGCAGACTTTGAAACTCCGGCTGCTGTGGAGGCGGAAGTACAAGCGTTGATTTTCGAGAATTCGTTAGATGGTGATGCTGTCATTTACATAGAGGAGTTGGTCGTTTGACGAGTGAGAAGCTCATGGGCCTTTACGGTGTGGACCGGAGGGAGAACTGTGAAGGAGGACTCTGGTGCTTTTGTTGAGACCGCAAGTAGCCTGACTATGGAAGTTATGGCAGTAAGTAAAGCAATAACATGGCTCGAGCCACAGGCATTCTCTAGGGCATGTTTCTTTAGCGACTCAATGAGCATGCTCAAGAGGATAGAGATGGGGTAGATCCGAAGAGAGTGGTTGCTGTCTCTGGAGCAGTCTCGGCTGGCAACGATTAGTTTCATCTTCGTGCCAGGGCATGCGGGAGTACAAGGAAATGAGCGCGCTGACAAGCTCTCAGGTAATGCTGCTGTGGAGGGCGGACGCGCCATGGACCAGGCTGACATTCTGAATGCTCTACGAGAAGTAAGACTTTTGCGAGAAAGTGATGACCGTGAATTTACAACCATGATCAGACTGCGAGAACAGCAAATTAAAAGAGGGGTGGCCAAACAAGAACACTACGCAGGAAGCCAAAGAAGATTGATAAACCAATACAGAACTGGTGTCGTTAGCCGCTACACGCTGCGGGATTTGCTGAGGAGGGGATCCGAGCACTTATGGATTTTATGGACTTTTATGGACTTATGGTTTGATGTGCAATGAGGATGATCAATCGACTAACTAACTATGCAGGTGGTGGTCCGTTTCTGTAGCCGCTCCGAGATATGATTTAGTCTACAGCACTTTGAGCCGGTCTGAAATCGTGGCTAGGATGTATCGTATAAACTCTACTGGCATGTCCCTTTTGCATCCTAGTGTCACCCGCATATCTTCATTCTATATACGCTCTAATTTCACTAGACTGACTCTTTGACACCGTGAACAGTCGCAATCCATACTAATTTACTGAGAGAATCAGATGTTGGTAGGGACGAACACTTTTTTTTGCTTCATGCCCATTGCTGCCAGGATCCTTATCACGCCAAGGCTTCTTAGATCGCGAAACAGCTTTTTTTAATAAAGTAGAGGAAAGAAGTAATGATATTACTGTAATGTTATGAAAATCGTCTATGTCTATAATCCATCCATCATGTGCCATGCCGGTAAGAGTGGGCAGTCATGATTCACCATTTCACTCGATCACCACATCGTGGATCAGCACAGTGTTCTTGTCTCGACCATGCCACGTGGTCAAGCCATCCAGGTATTTATTTCTCTGTCTTACCCTTGTTCTCTTCTCCTCGATCTTGCCAGTTATCGCCAATTTCTCTAATGTATTTCGTCTCTTAACATGTCAAAAACATTTTGACTGTCTACGTCTAATATCTCTAATCAGTTTACGATTTTTATTTGTTTCTTGTAGGACTTGGTCGTTGGTTTTTCTGTCTGTCCATGGTATTCTTTGCATTATCTTCAGAAACCACATTTCTGCAGCCATCAGATGTTTTTAATCTTGACTGTTTATTGTCCACGCTTCACATCCATACAAAAGTACAGGCTCTATCTGGCACCTCAACAACTCTTTTTCTTGTAGCAACATCTTTTTATTGGTTAGTATGTTTTTCATCTCGCAAAAGGTTACTTTCACCATAGCGGTTCTTGTTCTAATCTCTCCAAGGCATCTCCCATCAGATGTTATGACTGTTCCGAGATCAAAAAGCTTGTT
>JACEFZ010001970.1:37500-109168 GCA_014155875.1 Cepaea nemoralis | reverse complement strand
TCAGTGATGTCTATGAAGGGAAGCTTCCAACCTTAGTTGGTTAATTTTCTCCTGAGTTAATCGAGCCGTATGTGGTCTGGTGTTGTCATGAAGAAGCAACACTCATCTAGTCAGCAGTCATGGGAATTTTCTTCGAATCGCATCATGAAGCATCGATAGAACTTCACAGTACGATTCAGAATGCACATTGTCACCTTTCTTCTTGAAATTGGTCAAAAGCACTCCTTGACAACCCCAGAACACTGCCAGCATAACCTTCCCTGCTGATGGCGTAACCTTGAATTTTTGGACACAAGGCGTAGAAGGATGTTTCCATTGCATTGAAGCACGCTTTGATTCGGGCTGGTGGTGATACACCCATGATTCGTCCCCAGTAACCCGCCTGTCATCTCGAGTCATCTCCTCCACCCGCTGCACTGATGCTTCTGTTGAAATCTCTAAAGGGCGACCAGATCGGATTACATCAACAATTTTAGAGTGTCCTTGAGAAAATTTTTCTACCCAGCTATGCACCGCTTTACGGGACAAACATTTGTCAGCATAAACAGGAATCATTTCCTTATGAATGTCCTTTGCAAGCAGTCCTTTTGCCCACAAAAGAAAAAAGAAAAACGCACAACAGCACGTTGCTCTTTGGTTGTACACTCCGTAAGTACAGTCGCCATTTTGTTTATGTGCTGCGCATGCGAACTTAGCGCCACCTGACGAACGGGAATATAAAGTTCGATGTTGCTGTCACCTAATGACACCTGTAGAAAACACCAATTACATGTACCTGCCATCCTACAGAACTGTGGGACTTACTTATTGACTCGCCCTCGTATATGTCGTAGCACATGTTTCCATACTAAACGATGCAGTTCTTGAACTCCCCTTGACAACATTCACGTTGAGTAAACTGTCTACAGGCGTTGCATGCGAGGCATCTTAACAGAAGGTAGTTTGCCTTTTCTTTCTTCTTTACAGTGACCACACGTGTGAGTAACTATTGTCATTGCTTGTGTAAAGTGATCCTCTGCCTACCGCAGCGAAACTTGAGGTCATAGCCAACATTTGTACAATCTTATGCAGGAGAAAGCTACACACAACGGAAAGTTGGAGAGAAGGAGAGGCAGGGAAACCAAGATAGAAAATGCTGGACAGTTTGACATCATGGCATGGAAGGACATCAGTATCAGAAATGATTAACAGTACAAGCGACAAACGGCTGTGGGCAGACATGATCACCAGTGTTACACGTCATGAAATATAAGAAAACAACAGATGGACGAGAGGCGTGGTATCGAACTGGCTACACACTTGCCAGCCGGCGTGGTGGTCATGTATTCCTTCCAGGTGTGGATTCTGTTCTGACTGACCTAGGATCCCTGGTCGTCCCAGTCTATTTTGGGTTCCAGAAAATGCTCTGCGAAGTAAAAGCGGACTTCATGACACTAACCACCCTTTCTCCACCCCCATCTACCCCCAATCGAGTGTAGTGACCGTGTTTATTTTTATATATAAGGTAGATAACACACATTTCTTACACAGAGAACACTTCGTGCATGCATACGTGTGACTGACTGACTGATTGACTGACTGCCATCTTGCAGTCTTGATAGACGACAGTTTGTAAAATGGAGTTATACCTCTCCATAACACAATGCCTGGGCTGAATTGTAGAGACCATGTGTTGCCCATGCGGCATGATCCCACTCTTGACCTGTCTAGTTTACTCCAGAGGAAAGGTAACACCAATACGTCTGGAACAAAACAAACTGCAGAAGCTGCCGGATCAGCAAAGCAATGCGCTAACTGTCCGCCTGTCTGCATTTCTCCACACTAGGGTAAGGCTTGTACCCTCCGAATTGCACTCCCCCGCCCGAATCCGTTGGCACAATGCGGATTGTTGAGTTTGGTGAGTGGCGCCCATCAATCAGCGCTAACAGAAAGCAGGTAGTACCGTCTACTGCCATACGGTAGCTCAGTCATATCTGACTAAAACCTGACACAAGCATATGTGTAGTATATATGAAAATGATACAATGTATGCATTATTAGTTAAACCATAAAAAATCTGTAAGTTTTACATAAAGGATTATAACCAATGATTCACACATACATTATAGCATAAGTAACATACATTTGGGTATGGCCTGTTCATGAAGTTACATGCCATGCTGTAAAGCTGTCTAGCACCTTCTCTAAAGTCTTCACAGAAACTCGTTTTTGAATATCAATTTCTACAATTTTCAAACTGAGAACAACCATTAGAAGAAAACTATTAATCTTTGAACGTTTTATATAAAAATGTATCAGTCTTTAACTCGTGAAATAAGAAAGAACACACGAAAGGACAAAAACCAATATATACAAGATCGCTATACAAGACTAAAACACTATCATAAGAATGGAAGAGATTACGAAATGTTCAAAGAAATTAAGTTATTGACAAGAAATGTTCAACCTCAATTAAATGTTATGTTAGTTAGTTAGTTAGTCGACAGATCATCCTCATTGCACATCGAACCATTCAGTCCATAAGTGCTCGGATCCCCTCCTCAGCAAATCCCGCAGCGTGTAGCGGCTAACGACGCCAGTTCTGTGTTGGTTTATCAATCTTCTTTGGCTTCCTGCGTAGTGTTCTTGTTTGGCCACCCCTCTTTTAATTTGCTGCTCTCGCAGTCTGGCCATTGTTGTAGATTCACAGTCATCACTTGGTTCTCGCAAAAGTCTTACTTCTCGTAGAGCATTCAGAATGTCAGCCTGGTCCATGGCGCGTCCGCCCTCCACAGTAGCCTCACCTGCGAGCTTGTCAGCTTCCGGTTGAAACTTCCGGTTTCAAGATGGTGACGGACGGTCGTGTTGTTTTGTGTTCGTTAACTTTTTCGCGTAGGGGATGGATTTATTCCTCTCTTGCGTGTAATTGGTGTGCCAGGATGTAAAACCAGGAGTTTCTACTCAAGATCTGCGCGGGTGCTACGGAGTTCGTGCATCAAGCGAAGCCATCCTTGAGTGAATTAAATGTTATGTATGACAAATTAGGAAAATACCCTTAAAAAATGAAGAAAAGTTCTAGGAAGATGGCAGGAATACTGCAGTGGAATCTATGATATGAATGACAGTGAGGATATGCGTGAGATAGATGAACCAATGACAGCAGAGACAGAACTTGAAACCTCAATAGATTAAAATGCATCGGCAAAAAATAAAACCTGAAAAACATGTTAAATCACCAGGATGTAATGAGAGAGAGTTGAACTAATTAAAGCGGGAGGAGAAGAAAGCGTACAAATCTATCACGCATTATGTAAAAAGATATGGACATATGGCATTTGGCCAAAAGATTGGGAGAGAATTATATTCATTCCAATACCAAGTAAGAGCAACATGAAATTATGCATCAACTAAAGAACTGTTGCCCTGATCAATTATGCAAGTAAAATTCTGCTAAAAGTCAAAATGGAAAGACTTCGTAGGAAAATGGAAGAAGATATTAACGTGGTTCCAGCTGGATTTAGACAAGGAAGAGAAACAAGAGATCGCATACGCAACATGCGTTTAATAATAGAGAAGTACAGAGAATTTAATGTACACCTATTCTCATGTTTGTAGATTATTCAAATGCATTTGACTGTGTACAATATCAAAACCTTTGGGAAATCATGAGGAAAATGGGCTTTCCATCACATGTAATACAACTCATAAACATGTTCTATCTAGACCAACAAGCAGCGGTTATAATAGATTGCGAGACATCAGATTGGTTTGACATTAAGCAAGGAGTCCGTCAGAACTGTGCACTGTACTCCTATTTGTTTAATCGGTACACTGACACTATTGTCATGAAAATCACCGTGGATTAACCAGATGATGATAATACAGACAGTTTGCTTCACGGCGTGTTTTCAAGGCCACACTTGTTTTTAACCGGTACAGAAAATAAACAGCTGTGTCGCAGCTCCAACTTGTTTACTTCGAGTAGCGGTGAGATAAAGACAGCCAGGGGACATTGAGAATTCTCCGACATCAAACGAATTGGCGGCTTGTTATTGAAACCCTGTTGTTGGGAGAATGCAGGAACTCGCTACCTTGTTTTGGAAGTTGCAACAAGGGGAATCACTCTTGCATTGGTTGAGCCAGGGGAGAGAAGATTGCTGAAATGGATCATTTGCCCCTGAAACCATCTGATGTATTGACATCAAAGGAACGTCACCAAAACAACCCAAGGCTCTTGGAAAAAAAAACATGACTTGATTAGAGTAGTGTAGACAAGGCATTTGGCCTGGTTTGACGTGTTTGTGTACCGCTGTGAGGAAATTCGGAGAGCATCTAATGTGTTCGATTTAATTAACATTAAATAACATATGTCTTTATGGCAAGTTGTAGATGCCATCCAGGAGTGATGCGTGTTGCCTAAGGTTCCCTCTGGCTGGGATGAAGAACACAGAAACATTGAAAAATTCCGATCCCGGATATTTTTGGTGCAGGAAGATTGGCCAGCAACTTTTTCTCACTGGGCCCATGCTAGAAGAAGTTGATCAATATTGCTCGGTGGAGCTGAATAGTATAAGTATCCATCCATCCATCATGTGCCATGCCGGTAAGCGTGGGCGGTCATGTTCTGCCATCTCACTCGATCACCAGAGTTGTGGACAAGCTCCGTGTTTCTGTCTTGACCATGCCACAAGGCCAAGCCATCCAGGTACTTGCTTCTAGGTCTTCCCCTTGGTCTGTTCCCCTCGATCTTACCAGTCGTCACCAAGTTCTCCAATCCATTTCTTCTCATAACATGCCCAAAACATTTTGACTGTCTACGTCTAATTTCTCTAATCAATTTACGATCTTCATTTGTTTCTTGAAGAACTTGTTCATTGGTCTTTCTGGTTGTCCATGGTATTCTTTGCATTTTCCTCAGAAACCACATCTCTACAGCCATCAGATGTTTTTCAGCCTGACTGCTCATTGTCCACGCTTCACATCCATATAAAAGTACAGGTTCTATGTAGCATCTCAACACTCTTTTTCTCGTTTCAATTGACATCTTTTTATTGGTCAGTATGTTTTTCATCTTGCTAAAGGCTACTTTTGCCATGGCGATTCTTGTTCTAATCTCTTCAAGGCATCTTCCATCAGATGTTATTACTGTTCCGAGATAATTGTACCTATTCACTTGTTGAAGAATATTCCCATTTACTTGTATATTACATTGTGGTATTTCGTTCTTCCTAGTGACGACCATAATCTGTGTCTTTTTACAATTTAATTCTAACCCTAGTTGTTCACTGTGTGTAACAATCGCATCTACTAAATTTTGCAGGTCCTGTTCATTGTCTGCAATCAAGACTGTATCATCTGCATATCTAATGTTATTGATGCATCGTCCCCCAATGTTGATTCCTTCCATATCTTCAATATTTCTGAAAATACGTTCACTGTACAGGGAAAACAGATCTGGAGACATTACACATCCCTGTCTCACACCTCTCTTAATAGGCTGATATTGGCTTACTTCATTATCAACTCTTATGGCAGCTTGTTGTTTCCAATATATGTTTTTTACAAGTCTAAGATCTTTTCCATCAATTTGTAGATCTTCAAGCATCCTTATCATGTTGACATGTCGCACTTTATCAAAAGCCTTTGTGTAGTCAATAAAGCAAAGGTGTAGATCTTTGTTTACTTCTATAGAACGTTCGATTATGGTTCTCAGTATATACACAGCATTTACTGTACCCTTGCCTTCTACAAACCCACATTGTTCTTCTCCTATTTCAGGTTGTATTTTCCTCCTAACTCTTTGCATGATAATTCTTAGCAAAATCTTCGTGATGTGACTCATTATACTAATTGTTCGATGTTGATCACATTCCAAGGCTCCTGATTTCTTTGGGATTGCAATAAATACAGAATTACATAACTCCTGAGGTATATTTCCAGTATCATATATTGTATTAAGCAGACTGGTAACTTTATCTACTCCATATTCTTCTAAAGCATTAATCATTTCTGTTGTGATGCTGTCTGAACCGGGGGTCTTGCCAGATTTCATATGGTTAAGAGCATTCTGAACCTCCATCTTCAAAATTGCTGGTCCTTCATTATTATTTTGAACATTATACTGTTCGTCTCTGTTATCGTCATACAGGTTTTTCACGTGATGTTTTCACACAACATGATTTTCTTGGCATCAAGGACCACCAATAAGTATCCCACAGGATAAATACTGAGAACATTACTAAGAAGATGTCACACTACCTGTGGACAGCAACATGGTAATGGGTTTTGATTTTCATACCATTCGTGAATATCCCAGTGGTGATGGATGTTCAGTCCACTTATTACTAGAACAGTAGGGATTGATTTTCACATTACAAGAAACCAAAACATTGGAGAGTGGTTGTTCCACGTATCAAAGAAATCATAACATTAAGACGTTATCTGGAAAATTAAGAGATCTATTTGAGTCTAGATACAATGACTGTTTTAAGAGTGAAAACTGTAGAACATTTCGCAAGAAGGAAAGACGTCATGTTCATGGGACAGTGTTCCATTTTTCACTGGGCAGGAATTGTGTGGTCTCAGTTTCTATAAATAATTAGGAACAGTTTTTTTTTTAGGAACAAAAAATAGTATCATTCCCGGACTGTAGATTTGAATGGGAATCAGACCTCATGGTTATCAAAGCTCCTGGAGCAGGACATGTCTGGCGGGAGAGACGCGGCATTTGGTGAGGTCCATTGTGCTGATTCTTGTGATGTCGTGTAATCCTTGCCATGATGAGTTTACTCTGATCATGAACTTTGTGGTCTTCTGACCTCTACATTTACATTAGAATACACAACACACATTTTCATCGCATACACGTCTCACGTACATTACACTTTTCTTTTAATAAATTAATCTTTATTAATTTTTAGAAGCAAGAGTTGTTGAGGATGTGGCGTTGGGGAAGCATGAGAGGGGGCATGATCCAGGGGTGAGCAAGAGTGAGAAGAAGGTGTCTTCAGATTGAGGGAGTGTTGTGGATAAGGGGTTAAATATAATGTGGGTGTTGACTCCCCTCACTCCAGGGACGACACTTTAAACGAATTCACGACAACTATAATGATAAATGTCAGAGATGATATAAACAGAGAGAAATATGATGCTCTAAATATCGGTTGTAATAAAATACCAGAGATTCGATATGCTGATGATACAATATTGCTATCCACAACACAGAATGGTAAAGAACAACTAAAAACCTCAACCCAAAAGAATAGCGAAAATTACAACATATTTCTTAACACAGCAAAAACAAAGATAATGCATACAGATAAAACTATTATGGAGAAAGAAATATATGTTAATAAGGAACAATTGTAGGTAGTGGACAATTTCGAATATCTTGGGTCATTAATTACCAACAATTGTGACACAATGAAGGAAATTAAATGCAAATTTAAATATTTTGGTCACTTGATACGTCATGAAAGTTTGGAGAGAAAAATCATTTAGGGGTATATGCCCGGGAAGAGGGGAAGAGGAAGGCCAAAGAGTATATGAGTTCAGGATTTGGGACATCTTGCTTATGACCGAGAAGTTTGCCAGACAGTTGTTATGGGAGCGAGGTTCTGCAAGGGACAGGCTACTGAATGAATGCATGAACGCTTGCCTACCAACCCGATGGCCATACGTTCGAATCTCCATCGAGGCGGGAATTGTTTGTTATTGACCTGGGCTCCTTGATCGACTCAGTATAAAATGGGTATCGGAAAATATTCTGGAAAGTAAAGGCTACAGACGTGATGTTGACCACATCACCCCTTGATTGCGGATGTCTGTGACAAAATGGGGTTGGCACCATTTCATGTGGATTTCCTATTTCCTGTGGATTTCCTATTTCCTGTGGATAGTGTTTTCCTGTGGATTATGTGATGTTATTTCGTGTTCGTTTATTGGAAGTGTTCAAAAGAAGCCACGGAAGGCAGGTGGTGGATGAAATTTTGAGGGCAGCCGACAGATATTTGTTGGTTATGGTCTCGAGTTTCGCGACGGCAGGCAGAGGATCTCTTTCGAGAGACAATGGTTGCGGTCATCCGGCCAGTATGGTCACTGCCATAGAGGAAAGCAACGGCAAACTACCTCTTTGAAAGTGCCTAGTACATTATGATTCGCTTAAAGACTGATCATCGCAAGACAAGGACAGAGATATTAAAATTAGCAACATGGAACGTTAGGACGTTAAACGACGACGGAAAATTAGAGAACATAAAACAAGAAATACAAAGAGAAAAAATTAATATTTTAGGGATGTGCGAAACGAGATGGACAGGAGCAGGCATCAAGATAGATGAAGATTTTAAGATTATTTATTCTGGAGGTGAAGATCGACAAAGGGGAGTGGCAATAATTTTGGACCGGAAAACATCAACATCTGTTCAAGGATATTGGGCCGTGTCGGACAGAGTTCTACTAGTTAAATTGAGTGGCAGACCTTTTAGCATAAATGTTATTCAAGTATATGCCCCAACAGGAGAGTCCAGTGAAGATAGTGTAGAGGAATTTTATAATGACATAGAGTCTGCCTTAAAGAAATGTAAAAATTCAGAAATAAACATCATAATAGGAGACTTCAATGCAAAAGTAGGAAATCAAGGTGATAGATACACAGTAGGAGACTATGGTTTAGGAGAGAGAAATGAAAGAGGATACAGACTCGTAGAGTGGGCAAAAGAAAAGGAAATGATTGTAGGAAACACCTGGTTTAAGCAACACCCTAGAAGATTATGGACATGGAGGAGTCCTGATAGCAGGATCAGAAACCAGACTGACTACATTCTGATTAGCAGAAGATTTAGAAACGCACTAACAGTAGCAAAAACAGTTCCCAGTGCTGATTGTTATAGTGACCACAGACTACTTACAGGAACATTGAGGATAAAGCTAAAGAAAGTCCAGTATATAACAGGAAACACTAAATATGATTTGTGTACATTGAGTAATGACAAGGAAATACAAAACAAATTCAACATAGAAGTACAGAACAGATTTGATATATTGTCTGATCTAGAGATATTATTCCAGGATGTGAATGATCAATGGGAAATGTTAAAGAATTCAATCAGATTGGCTGCAGAAACAACTATTCCAAAATTAAAGAAGGTGGGTCGTAAGAAATGGATGACTGAAGAAATTTTACACCTAATGGAAACAAGAAGACTCAACAAAAATAATCCTGCCAAATATGAAGAAATTCACAGACAAGTCAGAATATTATGTAGGAAGGCAAAAGAAGCATGGCTTGAGGAAAAGTGCTTAGAAATTGAAAAACAACACAACAGTCAAAATACCAAATTAGTGCACAAAAGAATTCAGGAACTTACTAATAAAAGAACAAGTACATCAACAGGCTGTCTAAAAACTAAAGATGGCAAAATCATAATAGAAAAAGATCAGATTCTACATGTATGGACAGATTATGTGAAAAACCTGTATAATGATAACAGAGAGGAACAGTATGATATTAGATTTAATAATGAAGGACCGCCAATTTTGAAGATGGAGGTTCGAAATGTTCTTAAGCATATGAAAGCTGGCAAGGCCCCCGGTGCAGATAACATCACAACAGAAATGATTAAAGCTTTAGAAGAATTTGGATTAGAGCAAGTCACCAGACTGCTGAACACATTATATGATACTGGAGATATACCTTCTGAATTATGTAATTCTGTATTTATTGCAATCCCAAAGAAATCAGGAACCTTGGAATGTGATCAACATAGAACAATTAGTATAATGAGTCACATCACAAAGATTTTGTTACGAATTATCATGCAAAGAGTGAGGAAGAAAATACAACCTGAAATAGGGGAAGAACAATGTGGGTTTGTAGAAGGAAAGGGTACAGTAAATGCTGTGTATATGCTGCGAACAGTTATTGAACGTGCTATAGAAGTAAACAAGGATATACATCTTTGCTTTATTGACTATACAAAGGCTTTTGATAGAGTTAGACATGTCAACATGGTGGATATGCTTGCAGATCTACAAATTGATGGGAAAGACATTAGACTTATAAAAAACATATATTGGAAACAACAAACTGCCATAAGAATTGATAATGAAGTGGAACAATATCAACCTATTTAGAGAGGTGTTAGGCAGGGATGTGTGATGTCTCCAGATCTTTTTTCCCTATACAGTGAAAATATTTTCAAAAATGTAGAAGATATAAATGGAATCAGCAATGGAAGAAGAAACATCAATAACATTAGATATGCAGATGATACAGTATTGATTGCAGACAATGCACAGGATCTGCAACAATTAGTAGAAGCAGTTGTTGTACACAGTGAGCAGCTGGGGTTGGGATTAAATTGTAAGAAGACACAGGTTATGGTCGTCATTAGGAAGAACGAAGTACCAAAATGTAATATACAAGTAAATGGGAATATTCTTCAACAAGTGAATCGATGAAATTATCTCGGAACAGTCACAACATCTGATGGGAGATGCCTGGAAGAGATTAGAACAAGAATTTTTTTGACAAACTAGAAATTGATGGTACTACATCTCATTTAATTTTGCTGTTATACTTCCTCCTAGACTATCAGTTGTACAAAGTTTTGTTGATATTGACGAAGACATTTCCAGCAGCATGGTGAAGAAATATTGTCAGAACTTTCAGAAAATTATTGGAGAAAAACTTTGGCCAGATTGCGGCAGTTCTTTGACAGTTACTGCAGCATTCCGTACTGGAGTTGACATTAAAACCAAAATAGAAGACATGGTTAAGTCAGTTGTTACTCAAGAAAGGGAATGTGGACACCAATAAATGGGCCAATGATTGGATCGCTTTTTCGTATTCTGTTGTTCCAACTGTGATTTCTTTCATCAAAGATTTAAATCTTTCTTCTGAATCATCTGCTGTATGTGAAGTAGCAGGAATTGTAGAACAAAAGCCGAAAAGTGATTCTGGCTTATTTTTTGATCCTCCACCAAACAAAACACTTAAGTTTGATGACCCCAGAAACAAATGCCGTGAGGATGAAGTCACCATGTTTCAAAAATTACGGCAACCAACTTCACAACCATTAAATTATTGGAAAAATGAACATAGGTTTCCACTGCTAACAGCAAGTGCGAAAATTGTCTTGGACATAACAGTGTCCTCAGCGGCAGTAGAGCACTTATTTAGTGCAGCTGGATTGTTGTTAAGTAAGTTACGAAAACGGATGTTACAAACTCTGTGTGTATCAGATTTGCGTGTAAGATGAAAATTGTGGAAATGGTTCAGGGATTACCTGGATTAATTGAATTACTAGAAACAGTCGATCAGCAGGAAATTGATAATGTGCTGAATGAGCAGAGTGACTCTGAAACAGAATGAGAGTGTCAGAATGACACTGAATTGTCATATTTAGATTAAACTTTGTTTTAATAAAATACTCTTGAATATTAAAATTAACAAATTCGGTTGTTTTACATGTCTCTTTGTACATGTAGTCATATTTAGTAGGGGACACATGGGACCTTAAACTTTCATAAATTTCATAATTTTATGTGAACTGTATTCCATATTAATATTATCATGGGAATCCCATGGGAATCCCATGGGATGGGACAGGCAAAATGACCGTGGGATGGGATGGGAATGGGACTGAAAAATGTGTCCCATGGACAAGCCTGACTATTACTAAGCTGATTCACGATGATACTACGACCACTACTACTAACATATCGGCAGCAATATAGTTTGCCATTGTCGAACTCTTGCTTCGCACGGAAGTCGTGCGTCTTCTACAACGGGCCCCGCTCGAGTGATGTTTTTTTTTTTCAACTGTTCTTTCACTCCTGTGTTCATTTAAAGTGTGCAATTCGCGCAACGCTTTGGCTGCTAAATTCAACCCCAAATATTAAACAATAAAGAAAAAGCATAATAAGCCAATTAAGGGGAAAGGAGGCTCTTCTAGACGAAAGAAGCCGCGATGGGAAGGAAGCTGCAGGGAGTCCAGATTCGCTGATTGCCTTCCTTTCACATTGGGAAATTTTCAGAATTTGCACCTGGAATGTTAGAACTATGTGTGAATCGGGAAAGACAGGACAGATGATGGAGGAGATTTAACGCTTTGGCATTTGCATTTTGTGATTATGCGAAATAAGGTGGAATGGAACAGGGATATAGATTCCGAGCACAGGTGAAACAGTGATGTACACAGGAAACACAGTGTAAAACGCTCCAGACAGCGAGGGATGGCCCTGAGGTTAACTAAAGAGACAGAGGGAACACTAATGTAATGGATCGCAGTGAGTTCGAGAATAATAAAAGCAACATTTAGAACTATAAAAAAGAAAGTGAACATGAATGTAGTCCAAAACATACAAATCACAAGGAATTTTATTTGAAACTATAAAGAAATGTGGGCAGTCAAAGAAATCCAAATATCAAAATTCTGAATGTGACCTAAATGCTCAGAGAGAATCGGATAACATGGGCTTTGTTGTGAACATAGGATAATGAATCATAATTGGAAATTATTTGCAAATTTCTGCAGAGAGAATCAGTACATCATAGGGGAAGTGTTTTCCACATTAAAGAATACGCATGGTACCATGATCTTCACCAGACTATAAAACGGAAAGGTAAATTGAACATGTCTGTAAAAACACGAAATTTAGATAATCTCTCCACAGCATAAGAATTTTTAGAGAAGCAGAGTGTATGTAGATCATCATCTTTTGATGGGTAAAATTTAACTGAAGCTCAAGAGATACATAACATAAGCAATACAATGTACGATACCTCAGTAATCAAGAAACACATGAGCAATATTTGATCACAGTCCCCAAAAAACTACCACGTCCTGCATCAGTTAATGGATGAAGGGAGCACCGAAAGCTGCTGACGGTAGGCTAAAATATTTAGAGGAAATAATGTTTAGAGGTACTTGGTGCGTACGTGTGTGCGTTCTGCATATCCTTTACAGAACGTAGCAGTCAACCCCAGCATTTTTGTGCTGTTTGTGATTTCAGGGAAAGTTTAGGTTCAGTAGTTTGCCATGCTGTCTCAACGACCGGCACCCACACCATTTCATATAAAGCCCAACGCAAGGTGGTCTGCTGCCATATTGCCAGCAGCCGTATTTCGAACGCGGTATGCGGGATTACGAATTGCATTCGTGACGCCTTCGCCATAGAGCCGGCGTTGAATCATAACACTTTTAACTGATATATTTATTAAAATGTATGTTATGATACAAACATTTTATTTGAAAACTGTGATAAGTGTCAATAATTTGTTTTCATTTCTTGAAGGAATTTTAATGTTTCTATAAGCCAAAACAACAACATTAGATATAAACGTATTTGTTTCAAACTTACCATGATGAAAGAAAAAGCTCCTTGAAATGTTACAAATATAATACAACATATAGTGAATCAATGTAGCACATAGAGGTCAGAAATTCATTCTTCTAAATCAGTGGTCCTCAGCCGGTGGGGAATTCCCTCCCAGGTGGGAATTTTAGGGTTTCCAGGGTGGATGGGGGGGGGGGGGGGGAGTTAAGATTATTTCAAGATCGCGTTAATACAAGAACCGATTACTTGATATTATTTTTCCCTTCATACTTTATGGTTCTGTATGTCTCACCCGTCTGAAATTCATTTTATACGTAAGTAGACCCGCAAATAACGTTTTAGGTAGACGTCTAGGCTTGTTTTAGTATGTGCTATTAAATTTAGCTTCCATTATTACGTATACTGTGTAGGGGCGGGGTGGATTTTTACGGTGGAAATACGAAAGGGAGGGGATTGACGTTCTGAAAATATGCTGAAGGGGGACTCGGCCCAAAAAATGTTGAGAACCACTGTTCTAAAACAAGTGTACACTTTTTACATTAAAACATTGAAAACATGAAAATGATTTCTGACAATGCAATTTACTAGATTATTCAGTGCCCATTTTATACTCTCTACCTATGCAAATACAAAGGTCGTCCAGTAAGAACCAGATTTTGTCAGGATAACCCAAATACGAAGATTATGAAGTTTAGTAACTCCAAAGTCAACAGTATACATCAAACGGTTGGTGGTAGAATGGGCAAAGATCTTAACATACCAACTTTGTGTGTGTGTGTGTGTGTGTGTGTGTGTGTGTGTGTGTGTGCGTGCGTGTGTGTGCGTGCGTATGCGCATGTGCGTGTGTGTGTCTGTCTGTGTGCGCGTGCGCGTGCGCGCGAGTGTGTGTGTGTGTGTGTGCGCGCGCGCGCTCGTGCATGTTCACTCGCGTTGAAATCAAGTTTATTACATACAAGTGCGACGAATTCCGTAGCACTGGACTGATTTTTGGGTGTGGATCAACATTTCCCTACTACTAGCTTCCCTTGCCATCAGGCGAACCCATTACGGCAACTTGTAAATTACGTCCTCAAGTCAAGGACGAGAAGTAAACAATTTAGTCCAACTGTCCAGTGTAGGTAGGAGTTGGGCCCTCTACCTCAGCATCAGCACATTGAATATTTAAGAACCAGGGCTCTTATTTATTCGGGCATCCTGACCCCCAAGACCAACTTTAATCAATGTAACTTAAGGAGCAAGATCGGTTTCCATTTCGCAAAATATTACATGAGACATTCATTAACTAATGTGAATCCATCTGCTTGCATAACATGAGGCGAAAGAAACAATGTTGATATTATTATGCTGTTCGGTTCTATATGTTAAAAAGATCTATAGAAAAGAATTTGAGGAACACAATTATAGAAAATAAGTGTAACAATATTTTACCAGTTGTCATTTTCGTGATATCCAGCTGTTTTGCTTGGCTGTGTTACTAACTCAGGAAGCTTACACTGAAATAAAGATAATTCTTTCAACATATCATACATTAAGGTATTATACAACCATATGCTTATATTCATATTACTGTTTTCAAACCTTCACTCAGAACCTTTCACCATAAGATCTGGAGTACGACAAGGTTGTGTCTTGTCCCTTCTCTTGTTCATAGCCTATATTGACAACATATGTAAAGAAACCAACCAAACAGAGACCGCAATGACACTGCATGACGAGAATACAGAAGAAGAACCATCTGCAAATTACACCATTAGAGAACTTCTGTTTGCGGACGACCAAGCACTAATATCACAATCGGAAGATGAAATACAAGACCACATGAGTAGTCTAAACTAAATGTGTAGGGAATATAACATGAGAATTGGCACAGGCAACACAGACGTAATGAATATAACTAAAGAATAAAAAAAAGCAACAATTCACCTAAACGAACACCCCCTGAAACAAGTAAGTTTCAAGTTTCAAGTTTCAAGTACCTAGGAAGTATAATATCATCAAATAGCAAATCAAAAGACGAGATGGAAAATAGATGCAATAAGGCAAACCAACTCATTGCACAAATGGCACCAATACTAAAGAACAAACACGTAACAATAGTTACTTAGAAAGCACTCTACAACACAATCTTCCTACCGAGTCTACGCTGTTTTTTTTTTTTTTTCTTTTTGGCATATCCTTTACAGGATATCGTTGTCAACGCCAGCATCTTTCAGCTGTATGATGATTTCTTGGCAAGATTATGCTCAGTAGTTTGCCATTGCTTTCTGAGCGGCAGGCTCACATACCCCGTAAGTTACAGATGCGATTCGAACCACTGCTGATTCTCACCGTCATCACGTTACCTACGAGAGTATACGAGATTACGGAGAAAAGTCGCTAACCTCTAAGCCACGAAGCCGGCAATGCCAAAACTGGACATTGACAGAAAAAGACAACAGAAACATCACAACAACAGAAATGAGATTCCTGGGAAGAATACTCAATGTATCAAGGAGAGATAAGATCAGAAATGAAGAAATCAGGACTAAAGTGGGGGTTATAGCAGTGCTTGTTTTTCTTAGAAGGCAGCAAGTCAAATGGTTTGGCCATGCAACTAGGTTACCAACTAACAGTATACCACAACAAGCAATTATGTACATACCAGATGGAAACAGAGGAAGAGACCGACCACGTAAACGATGGACGGGGAGGGGGGATATCAGAGTCCTTGGGAATATCGATACATGAAGCCCATAAGCAGACACTCTCCCGCTGTTTATACTTCACTTCGACACCGCAAGGTACAAGAGGAACATGATGAGATGAGATTAGACTGACTACATCTGATTGAACTGCCAGCAATGAATACAAACATATCTGACGATATACATTACGAAGCGAGTATAATCACTGTTGTATGTTCCCGTACTGAGAAGAGAGCCATTAGAAAGCAAAGTGACGACTGGAGAGATCAGTGGCAGAACACACAGAGGCTGACAAAGAGACATGATGCTGGACGCACTTAGACGGTGGCATGGAGGACTGTCATCAACATATGTCATCAAGAAAACATTAGTGTAAGTCAATTTGAACAGTGCGGAAATATTAGAGTGTTCGAGCCAGAGGTGTTTAACAGCGAGAATTGAGAACATTCTGTGAGTACTACATATGTCATCTGACCTCTGTGGGAGTTATTACAGCGAGATAAGACAAGCAAAGACGCGGGTCTCGGCGGATCCAAGTGGTGGTGCAGGAGTAATTAAATACAAGTAATTTATAGTAAGACGGCACGCTAATGTCGAAACACCAGTAGCAGCATAGTGAGATGATCATAACGTGCTGAACGCACCTCAGTGTCTCACTAGATATTAATTCCATATTACTAAACACCAAGCAGTATTCCATCGGGTCCAGATGTCACCAGTCGACAGATGTCGGGACAGGGTAGGCCTTAACTGATTACCTTGTGAAGGAGCAGCCCAACTACCAGCAGTCGTCAAAATCCTAACTGAAGCCTCTCCTGCAGACTGAAGACGTCACCAGCGACGCGAGCAGTGAATATACGAGTTAAGTTGATTCGTTTGACTTGTGTATTTGTCCTGTTCAGTGTTCCGGAGTTGTCAGGCACCCTTCCATCACCCTGTTTGTGTATGTGTCATTATAACGGGGGCTTGGAGGGCTACTTTTGTGTGATTTTTTGAACACAAAGGTACGTTCCGTTCTGTTGGCAGTCGAAATTGACTCTAAATTGTCTGCCAGAGTGCTGTTAGGGGTATTTACAAGCCAACACTTACAGTTCTGAATGTATGTACTCTAGAAATCAGTCGACACAGTTGCGTCACGGGTGTGGAGTGAACAATAATATTTATTGACCAACAGCAGCATCAGCAATGGCTACGTCACACATTAGTGCCGTATGCACGTTCCCACCAGCACCTGACCTGCTTCCAACTCCACATCCTCTCGCCATGACAGTCTACCACTAGACTTCCTATGCACAAATGGTTAATGCTCCCCTAATTACTGCTTGGCGGCTCCACTCAACAGGAGGTCAGCACAGGCCCGCCAACTCGCCCAAACGACACAGTTGGACTCGCTCGTGTTGATGTGGAATTATAGCCATCGTAGATCATTTGTTGCTGCGTAGGAGAGCTTGACAAATTCTTAATACATCTTCATGGTAGATACTTTCTTTGTTCTCGTTTACTTTCAACGCTGGCTTCTCTGTTTCTTGCGAAGTCGACTTCAAGGCGGTTCTCAGCAGACTAATCTGTGTCTGCCCCTTTCCGGGTTGCCACTTTTTTTTTTGACCAAAAGTATCTAGAAACGGCCCAAACAACATCCATAAATATCTAGATTTCGTTGGAAAGTCTTCTTCTTCTTCAGCTTTCCGAGCCATTGAGGTTCTTTGCTGCAAATACAATCCGTTTCCATTCGTCTCTCTGGTGGACCTTCTCTTGCCAGTCGTTGATTCCAAGTGCTTGTAGGCCTGTACATGTATTATCTCTCCACCGTCTTCTTGGTCTACCTCGGGGTCTACGGTCATTTATTTCCTGAGTGTAAGCGAGTTTTGTTTCCCTATTATCTTCCATTCTTTCTATATGCCCCAGCCATTGTAGTCTATTAGCCTTCATGATACCAGTGATTAGCGGGGACTTAAACAGATCATAAATGTCTTTGTTACTTCTTCTTTTCCACTCTCCACTTTGTGTATCCCTAATGGGTCCAAAGATGCGTCTTAAAATTTTGTTCTCAAAGGTTTGTAACAAGGCTTCGTCTCCTTTCGTTGTACTCCAGGTTTCAGAGCCATACAGCACAACTGGTCTGATCAGTGTTTTGTATATTGTGATTTTGGTGTTACGAGATAGCGCCTTTGATTTTAGTAGATGTTGTAGTGCATAGTATATCTTATTTCCAGAGTTGATTCTAGCTTGTATTTCTTCCCTTATGATGTTGGAGCAGTTGAAGATTGTACCCAGGTATTTGTATGTTTCCGTTCTTTTAATGGTCATATTATCTATTTGTATGTTGCCAGAGTTTTTAGCCATTCCGTCTCTTGAAATTACCATATATTCTGTCTTATCTTGGTTGATAACCAGCCCCATCTGTTGGGCTTTTTCCTTTAAGTGAGTCAATATTTCCAATGTCTTTTGTTCACTTTGCCCTATAATATCTATATCATCTGCATAACCAAGCAGCTTGGATGTTCCTCCAATATCACGTTCCTCCTTTACCTTCCTTACAACTTTCTCTAGAGCCAGATTGAAGAGTAGCGGCGATAGTGCATCACCCTGTTTCAAGCCAGATGTTATTTGGAAGGGGTCTGATTTCCTGCCTTTATATGTTACTATATTATAAGTATCTTCCATGCATAGTCTGGTCATGTTGATTAACTTCCTTGGTATTCCAAATTCCTGCATAGCATTCCATAGACTATTCCTATGGACACTATCATAAGCCTTTTTAAAATCCACAAATGTTATGGAGATCTCTTTTATATTCCCAATGTTTCTCGGCTATTTGTCGTAAGATAAATATCTGATCTATTGTTGATCGGTTTTGTCTAAAACCCGCCTGGTAGTCACCTAATATGTCTTCGTTGGAAAGTATCTAGGAAAAATATCCAGATTGAGAAAGTAAGAAATTACATATGTATTGATGTGACTGCCGCTCTCCCTTGCGAAAAGTTTACGGCTATCGCCGTAATCCCGTATATTCTCGTGAGTAACGCAGCTGGGCCTGAACCGACAGCGGTTCGAGCCGCGCTGGTAACTTACAGGTACAGGGGTATATGAGCCGGTCGCTCAGAAAGCAATGGCAAACTACTGAGCGTAATCTTTCCTTGTACATCAACAGCAGCTGAAAAATTCTGATGTTGACTGCACCATCCTGTAAGGAATATGTAACATTAAAAAGAAAATTTATGTGACTTACCTATAGAATCATGTCCTCATCTTCACTGATGCCTGTCTCACAAGATGCACTTAGCTTGGATGATGAAGTTGAAGCTTCAGATTCAAAATGACTCTGGTATGCTTTAGCTGTTCCAATTTCTTTTATTACACGATCAGGGAGCTGATAAGTTGAACAGCATTTTCCTGCTCTCATCAGGCCAAATCTTATTGTCAATATAGCATTTAAGAGATCAAGTTTCATCCTGTTTCTAAGTTTACATTTTGTATAATTCACAGTACTGAAAACTCTTTCCGCATCAGCATTTGAATGGGGTAGTATCATGGCAGACATCGCACATTCAAAGAGCTCACAGAATGGACTGTTACCTGAGACATCTTTAAATTGTCCTACTTCACTCCAAAAATCGTCAGTTTCTGTTTTGTTTGTCCAGTCAACCAAATTAATGTTTGTTAACTAACATTCTGCTTCCGCCACACTATTATCAGTAGCCCGTAAAAATTTAATAACTTGACAATATTTAGGTATGTCCTTTACTGGCTGAGGTATGTTGTTAATAGAAAAGAGTGAAATATTTTTTAATACATCTAAATTTTCAGGAAGTCTCTGCTTCAGTTGATCGAATAATGAGACAAGAAAATCTTGACAGCGCTTTCTTAAGTTGTTCTCTTCATTTTCTGTTAACAGTCCTTTTGTTTTTAAACCATCAATTTTTGATTCGATTTGGTATCCCAGGTATGGCTTAGGAGCCAAATAGCTCTCTATAGTGCAAGTGAACAAGTCAGCTTTACAAGTTGGCAATATAAGTCTTTTACCAATTGAGTGAAATACCAAAGTGAGGTCGTCAAATAATTTAACTTTATTAGCATTTTGAGATTCAAATAGTTTATTAACTTATTGCACTTCACTTGAAATTAGTTGTGAAAAGAGAAGGAATGTCAAATTTTTTTCATCACTGTACATTCCATATAGTATTTCAGCTGTGTAGCACTTTTCATTTTGTCTTGTTATTTCGAAGTGTGTCTTCAACTCCAACCATCGGTTCACAATTACTTCAACAGCTGGTTGAATTGATAACCATCTAGTTTTCCAATATGACAGAATTTTCAGTGGTGAGGAACTATCATTTAATGCTTTATATAAATTATTATATTGCTGTTGTCTGACAGATGATTTGGAGAACCAGTTATGTGTTTCAGCAATAAGGAATTCCAAATTCCTTGGTAAACATTCAAATCAAATCAAATCAAATCAACTTTATTAGGGTCACAAATTGGGCGCGCAGGCCCGTCTTACATTCGGCCCTTCCAATCACTCGTCTTTCGTTCATCAAGAGCATTATATATTTACATAGGAAGAAAAATAAACATTGTGAAATGAATGTTGTAAACATAAACAAGGCTAAATATGGATAAAAATATGTACATAAAAAGTATGTGACTTAAAAGTAGTGTTGCCAGCGTGCCCCCCCTCCCCCCACACACACACACCACACACACACTCTCTCTCTCTCTCTCTCTCTCTCTCTCTCTCTCTCTCTCTCTCTCATTCACTCTCACTCTCACTCATTCCCTCTCACTCATTCACTCACACACACACTCTCACTCATTCACTCTCCCGCTCACACATTCACTCTCCCGCTCACTCATTCACTCTCACGCTCCCTCATTCACTCTCACGCCCACTCAATCTGTCTCTCCCATTCACTCATTCACTCTCTCGCTCACTCATTCACTCTCCCGCTCACTCATTCACTCTCACGCTCACTCATTCACTTTCCCGCTAACTCATTCACTCTCACTCATTCTGTCTCTCCCGCTCACTCATTCACTCTCCCGCTCACTCATTCACTCTCACGCTCACTCATTCACTTTCCCGCTAACTCATTCACTCTCACTCATTCTGTCTCTCCCGCTCACTCATTCACTCTCCCGCTCACTCATTCACTCTCCCGCTCACTCATTCACTCTCACGCTCACTCATTCACTCTCCCGCTTACACATTCACTCTCACTTATTCACTCTCATGCTCACTCATTCACTCTCACGCTCACTCATTCACTGTCCCGCTCACTCATTCACTTTGCCGCTCACTCATTCACTCTCACGCTCACTCATTCACTCTCACGCTCAATCATTCACTCTCCCGCTCACTGATTCACCCTCACGCTCACTCATTCACTCTCACGCTCACTCATTCCTTCTCATGTTCACTCATTCCTTCTCACGCTCACTCATTCACTCTCACTCATTCACTCTCACGCTCACTCATTCACTCTCACTCTTTCACTCTCACTCATTCACTCTCACGCTCACTCATTCACTCTCACGCTCACTCATTCACTCTCCCACTCAATCATTCACTCTCCCGCTCACTCATTCACTCTCACGCTCACTCATTCACTCTCCCGCTCACTCATTCACTCTCCCGCTCACTCATTCACTCTCCCGCTCACTCATTCACTCTCCCGCTCAATCATTCACTCTCCCGCTCACTCATTCACTTTCACGCTCACTCATTCACCCTCACGCTCACTCATTCACTCTCCCGCTCACTCATTCACTCTCACGCTCACTCATTAACTCTCACGCTCACTCATTCACTCTCACTCATTTACTCACACACACACACTCTCACTCATTCACTCTCCCGCTCACTCATTCGCTCTCACGCTCACTCATTCACTCTCACGCTCACTCATTCACTCTCACTCATTCACTCTCACGCTCTCACAACTCTCATTCTGACTGATGAGGCATGTGATAATGCTAGCTGCAAGGAATGACACGCACATTTTATGAGGATTAAAGATGGGATATCTTCCTTCAATTTTGCATACACGCCATGGTTGATACCGACCATTACCGATGCATTATCGGTTCCAATTGCAGCCACATTCTTTAAGTTTAAATGTTTACTGACAAAAAGTTTCTTCAGTGCCCGTATGCGCCCTTTTACTCATTACCGGGGGGGGGGGGGGGGGGGCGTGTTGCCAGATTGTTGAGCGTTGACCCAAGTCAGTTCAAAGTTTAAATAATGGCAGTTACCATAATTTACGTGCGTCCAGGCCAAACATAAAATGGGTAAATGACACCGAAAGAAAAGTAAAATCTAGGAAGTATTCAAAATGTCCGACTCCAAATGAAAAGTATCTAGAATTGTATCCAGCATCCAAACGTCAGAAAACGGTATCCAGACGCCGGCAAAAACCTCTAGATCTGGATATAAAATATCTAGAATGGCAACTATGCCTTTCCGTGCTCGCCCGATCCATCACGTTACCCGAGCTCGCTATCTGATTGGCTCTTAATTTCCGGCGTCTCTTTCTTCTAGTTGTTTCTTCCAGTTTACTGTGAATATTCCTCACAAATACTGACTAATTTCTAACTGTTATCTGTTAAATTTCCCACCGTGCAGACTCATGGCGGTCATGTTCTGCCATCTCACTCGATCACCAGAGTCATGGATCAGCTTCGTGTTCCTGTCTAGACCATACCACGTAGCCAATCCATCCAGGTATTTATTTCTCGGTCTTCCCCTTGGTCTCTTCCCTTCAATCTTGCCAGTCGTCACCAAGTTCCCCAAGTCATTTCTTTTCATAACATGCCCAAACATTTTTGACTGTCTACGTCTAATGTCTCTAATCAGTTTACGATCTTCATTTGTTTTTTGAAGGACTTGTTCAATTGGTTTTTCTGTCTGTCCTTTGCATAACCTCGCTCCCATAACAACCTTAGGGAAAACCTCTCGATCATAAGCAAGATGTCCCGCGTCCGATACACCCATCTGGAGATCATCCGCGACATACTGCACCCGTCTTCTCTTTGGCCTTCCTCTTCCTATTTTCCCAGACCCCTCCATTATTGTTCTCTCCAAACTTTCATGACGTTTCAAGGAACCAAAATAGTTTAATTTTCTTTGTTTTATCGTCTTTAATGGCCAACCTTCTTTAGTATTAACGCCCTGAATTATGGATGCATTTGTTCATTTCTTTATCCAAGATATGCTTAGAACCCGTCGATAACATTTATATTCAAAAGCATTTATGCGCTGTTCAGCTTTTTTTAGTAAGTGTCCAAGTCTCATAGGCGTATGTTGCAATAGGAAAGATGCATACTCTTTAAAATCTAATTTGTGTAGTTTTATCTGTCCCATCCACAATTTATTCAGTTGTTATGGTCTTTGAAGAGCAATAGATATTCGTCTTTTAATTTCTTTCAGTAAATACTATAACCCCATAGAATTAAATCTTCTTGCATATAGACTACAACATAGAGTTATAGAGTAAAATTGTCGGTGAGGAATTTAAACGAAGAAAAGCGAAATTTAAACACTTAATATAATGCTCTGATTACATGCAAAATAGCTTACGCGTGGCATTTCTTTTTCTTTTTCCCCCCAGGCGTCTTTAAGAACGGCACATCCTACCCAGCAGGAACTCGGGTTAATCAACACATAAATTCGTGACTTAAACAAACACATGCTGTTGAGGTGAGTTAACCTGCTCCATGATCGTGTTAGATGGTGAGCCATGGCCGTCAACACTATCGCCATAGCAAAGGATGAAGATGAACTTGTCTATCCATCGTGTTATTGTTCCAAATCACTTTATATCTGCAATCTCCTTTATCTACAAGGTGGTCCTTAAAAAAAAGTGAGAGCATCGCGTAAAAAGTAATATAATTACATCAAAATTTGTTTAACTGTGACCATAATAGCTTAAATTGTTTACTCATTTACTTACTTACCCATTTAGCTATACGATGTCTTTATTTCGACAATTTCCGTATTGTTAAGCAAGATTTACAATTCAAAACGTACAAGCGTGTGATCGGGCAGAAAATCAATGAAAATTGCAAATTGAAACGCTTGCAACGCAGGTCAGGCAGCTACTTGAGCGGTTTCCTAATGAGAGAAGTATACGAAGCATCTGGTTTACAGACGAAAAGACATTCACCGTCGCCACTCCAGTTAATTCTCAATTTTTTTTCCCGCGTTTCCATCCTGTTTCAGGATATTGGGGTCAACACCAGCATCTTTCAGCTGTATGTTGATTCCTAGGCTAGATTACGCTCATCAGCACGCCACGACTTTCTGAGCGACCGGTTCCATACTCTCATAAGTCACAGGCGCGACTCGAACCACTTCTAATTCTCGTGCGCTCACGTCAACCACGAGAGTATTCGGGGTTAACGGAGAAAGCTGCTAACTCCTCGGCCAGGGAGCCGGCAATTCTCAAAATTATCATGTTTATTCCGCTGAAACAAAGAAAATACACTTTCAGGAAAGTCGACTTGTACTATAACGTGACGATTTCAGTCGCGGTATCATGGTATCAGTTGGCGTGTCTCGAATGGGAAAAACTAGCATGTATTCGTTGAACCAGGCGCCAAATTAAACAGTGAATATTGTTGTGAACATGCTCTGAGACACGGTTTGCTGTCTGTAATTCAAGCGACATGTGGTCGCCATAACTGGACATTACAGCAAGACGGAGCTCCATCTCACACAGCCAGAACTACGATCAACTTTCTTCGTCAGGGGAATGTTAACTTCATCGAACCAGACTTGTGGCCACCGAACAGTCCTAGTTTAAACTCAGTAGATTATGCCATATGCGGCTGTTTTGCAAGTAAAAGTCTACCTTCAGCGAAAATTTACCACAGTTGAGCAATACTTGAGCGTTGGCAATAATTGAAGAATGAAGACATCTGGGGCAGCGCTTTATTTACAGTAGCATAAACGTGAGGCGTCGACGCTTAGAAAAACTTGTTGAGAAGTAAGGAGGACACAGTGAACATGATTTCTGAATTAGCTAAATACTTGACAAACAAAATTATACGAAACAATATAATTAACTGAATTATATTTTTAAATAACTCGTATGCTACAAGACGTTCTCACTTTTTTGGACCCACCCTGTATACATCCGATTGTAACAATATTTTACGTTGTCAAGTACTAAAAGATTCAACTATGTTTACATACATCCAAGTAACCATAGCGAACAGACCAGAACATCTTTTCAAGACACGTTTGTCAGCCAAGTAAAAGTAAGTAAAGGGCTCGTTTACACGCGTAAGGACGCTTTGGACGTACGATGGTAGACTCGTATTTTATTTGACCAATAGCTGCTCTGTAGGTGATATGACAGTGTTACATGGGCTGCTTTTACTTCCAAGTATATTCTTTGGTACCTATTTTAGGGTGGGATGTCCTTAGAGCCCGAGTCAGTATTTTTTTTTTTTTTTTTTAACAATCCTCCTTAAATGGTATTCGAACACATGACTGCCGAGTAGGGAGGTAAGTTATTGCCAATCCAAATACACATTATAATGAACTATAATTAAGTGCAAAGACAATCGTATTATTTGGCATTATTAGTCACACTAAATGATAAGCTTTCACAGGGCGTTTGCATATCAAAATACATCCTGGTGTCTTCGTGTAAATATCAACTACGGGAAAGCGAAAAGGTAAGATAAAGTTTGCTTGTAATTAACAGCAGTTTTAAATAGATGTCGAAGAAGTAGCTTCAATTGATTGTTTTACAGACTACCATTGGTAGAGTTAAGATCTATGCTCCGAAAATATGACAACAGTGTAATAAGTAGTTTTCGCGTTACAGACATAAGACAAGTAAAGATATGTCGACGGACATAATAAGTTGTTTACTGTAATTTACTCTGTCATGTTACTAAACTATAATAGTAGAAATATAACAGTTTATATTACTTCACGACAAAACACAAAATGACTGGAGGTAATTGATATCCTGTGAGGCGTGTATCAACGAATAATTGTTACTGTTATAATTTATAAGCCATGAATTTACTGAGTTGTAATTAAAAGTTCCATTCTTGTTAAAGACATGTGGATATGACTGGGTGTTATTCTGTTATTCACATGAAAAATATATGTATGTGAGGAAATAAATAAATAAGTATATATACCTATATACGTATTTATAGTTTGTTACACTGTCCTTCAACAATAGCACAAAGCATTGGCTGGATTGTAGAGGCCACGTGTTGCCCGTGCAGCATGGTCCCTCTTTCGGCCTGTCTAGTTTACTCCAGAGGAAAGGTAACACCATCAATCTGGAAGAAGACAACGGTCAGAACCTGCCGGATCAGCAAAGCATTGCTCTAACTTTTCCGCCTGTCGGAGGTTCGATCCTAGACCAGTTACCAACCAAAGTTTAGGGCCTGGTAAACCTTGCCACGACATTTAGTCTTTAGGTTGCGTTTCCTCGCACTAGAATAAGGCTTGTACTCTCTCAATTGCGCTCCTCTACCCGAAGCCGTTGGCACAATGTGGGTGTCGAGTTTGGTCAGCGCTGCACAACATTCGGCCTTAACAGAAAGTAGGTAGTTCAGTCTACTGTCATACGGCACTCAGCCATTTGTGGCTAAGACCTGACACTGATATACAGGCTAATCCATGGGACATATTTTTACGTTCCATTCCATCCCATCCCATCCCATCCCATGGTAATTTATGCCTGTCCCATCCCCATCCCATCCCATGGGACCTTTCCAATTATATATATATATATATATATATATATATATATATATATATATATATATATATATATATATATATATATATATATATATATCGGAACAGTCATAACATCTGATGGGAGATGCCTTGAAGAGATTAAAACAAGAATAGCCATGGCAAAGATAGCTTTCTGCAAGATGGAAAACATAGTGACCAATAAGATGTCATTTGCAGCCAGAAAAGGAGTGTTTAGGTACTACATAGAACCTGTACTTTTGTATGGCTGTGAAGCGTGGACAATGAGCAGACAAGCTGAAAAACAACTGATGGCTATGGAAATGTAGTTTCTGGGGAAGATGGAAAGAATACCATGGACCGCCTAGAGAGACCAATGGACAAGTCCTTCAAGAAACAAATGAAGATCGTAAACTGATTAGAGACATTGGACATAGACAGTCAAAATTTGATGGGCATGTTATGAGAAGAAATGAATTGGAGATCTTGGTGACAACTGGCAAGATCGAAGGGAACAGACCAAGGGGAAGACCTAGAAGCAAATACCTGGATGGCTTGGCCACGTGGCATGGTCGAGACAGAAACACGGAGCTGATCCACGACTCTGGTGATCAAGTGAGATGGCATAGCATGACCGCCCACGCGTATCGGCATGGCACATGATGATGATGATGATATATATATATAGTTAGTCTTTCCTCTTGAGGGCAGAAGTCATGGCTTTCCATGTCTGGCGGTTCGCTGCTACCTGTTGTAGATCCTGGATGTTCACTTGGCCGTTGAATGCGCCTTCTCTAATGATGGTTCTACGCAGGATCTCTCTTGGTCTTCCCCGTTTTCTTTTCCCTACTGGTGACCATAAGAGGGCTTGGTTGGGGAGTCTGGTCTTGTCCATATCTGAGTACATGGCCGATGTAGTTCCAACGGCGTTTTCTTATAAAATTGGATACAATGTCTTGCTTAGTCCCTTGTCTTATTTGCGTATTGGTTCTGAAATCTGTCCAGTGGAGGTTTAGAATTTTTCTAAGACATTTGTTCTCAAAATTGTCTAATTTTTTATCTAAAGCTACCGTTGATTTCCAACTCTCACATCCATACGTTAGCACTGGAATCACACAAGAGTTGAAGATTTTAAGTTTCGTATGTTTGCTGAGTGTCTTTGACTTCCAGATGTTTGACAGTTTATTGAAGGCACCAGATGCCAGTGCGATTCTAGATAATATTTCTGGCGTTGAGTCCCCTGTAGATGTCATTTTGCTTCCTAGGTATGTGAAGCTGTTGACTTTTTCAAGAACATGGTTGTTTAATTGGGTGTCGTCTGAACTGTTGGTAAGATCAATAGTTTTTGTTTTTGCAGTGTTAATTTGGAGACCAATTTGTCCTGAAACATTTTGGAGATGGTTTATTTTCTCTTGGGCATCTGGGTGTGTTGAACTTAAAAGCACTATGTCGTCGGCAAAGTCCAGGTCTTCTAGAATTTTGTCAACCCAATGGATACCCCTATTTGTGTTGTTTGTACATATGTGCATGACCCAATCGATAGCTATTCCAAAAATCATCGGTGACAAGACACAACCCTGTTTCACTCCCGTTTCCACCAAGAACCAGTCAGAGTTGCCTGATTCTGTTCTCACGCAGCAACAGTGTCTCCTTGTAGGAAGATTTTATGATGTTGATATATTTGGTAGGGAAACCATAGATGTTAAGTAGATTCCAAAGTGAAGAACGATGGATACTGTCGAAGGCTTTTTGAAAGTCGACAAAGGTGGTGATTAATTTCGACTGGAATTATACAGAGTCTTCAATGATTATTCTAAGGATGAAAATGTGGTCTATACATGACCGTTTTGGTCTGAAGCCAGCTTGTTCTTCTCTGAGCCTTTCATCTATAGACTTTTTCAATCTCTCAAGTAACATGCTACAAAAGTTTTCCTGGTACTGACAGTAGGGTGATACCACGCCAGTTATTGCAATCAGACATGTCACCTTTTTTTGGCAGTTTGAAAATTACACCATCCTTCCACTGTTGTGGTGGGGATTCGTTTTGCCAGATTTCATTGATCAGCTGTAGCAAACGTTGTAAGGTATTCTCATCTGCTGCTTTGAGCATTTCTCCTGAGATGTCGTCTTCACCAACAGCTTTGTTGTTCTTCAATTTTTTAATGGCTGCTTTAATCTCTTCCATGGTGAATGACTCACAGGAGGCATCTAGTGGGGGAATGGTGGTTTCTCCATCCAGGTTGGGAACACTGTCAGGCTGCGGTCTATTTAATATTTCTTTGAAATGTTCTGCCCATCGTTGCTTTTGGTGGTCATCAGATAACAGTAGTTTACCTTGTTTGTCTTTGATGGGTTTGTTTGGTGTAGGTGAGTGATTGCATAGTTGTTTCATGATGTGGAATACGGCTTTGTTGTTTCCAGTTTTGGCAGCTGATTCGGCATCGGCGGCCAAGCTGTGTATAAAGTTCTGTTTATCTTTTCGTGCGCTTGATTTCACCTCTTTATCCAACATGGAGTAATTTTGCTTATGGGTTTCATATGAAGATGTGTCTTTTGTAGAAAGAAGTGTTAGTTTTGCTTGCTTTCTTTCGTGTATCTTCGTCCAGATGTTATCGCTTAGCCACTTCTTCGTCTGTCTTTGTACCTAGCCAACTGTGTTTGTTGCCGCATTTAGCAAGGTCTCTTTCAGGAAATTCCAATTTTCTTCAATGTTATTTTTACTATTCGCATTGCTCGTTATACTTTCTTTGTTAGCGTAGATGTTTTGTACCTCTGAGTTGAATGCGAGTTGGTGTTCTTTAGTCAGTAGGGACTGTGAGTTTATTTTCTTGGTTCTGGGTGTTTTATACAGTCTTAAGCTTTATTTTTAGCTTGGCTATGCAGAGATTGTGATCGCTACCAGCATCTGCTCCTCTGTAAGCTCTGACGTCTTGTACTGATGAACGGAATTTGGCACTAATGCAAAAATGGTCTATCTGATTTTTTTGTGATACCATCAGGCGAATTCCAGCGTGATTTTATGTATATTTTTATGCGGAAATAGAGAGTTTGCTATTATCAGATTTGTTATTTCACAGAATTCTAATAGTCTCTCTTCGTTTTGGTTCATGTCCCTTGGACCGCGAATTCCCATATATTTCTCGACACCCTTATTGTCAGACCCTATCTTGGTGCTGAAATCGCCCATCACAGCAATAATATTGTGTTTGGGTGATAAGTTGATGGTACCAATTAGTTGGTTGTAGAAATTATCTTTGTTGATGTCGGTATCATCGTTGGTAGGTGCATAGCACTGTATGAGTGATAGCTTGAAATATTTTGTTTGGTAACGCGCTGTTATGATTCTGTCGTTTACTGGTTCCCAGCTGATTAGTGATCTTTCTGCATTTTTTGACATGATGATAGCGACTCCGTTCGAATGATGGTTGTCAGTTCTTCCTGAATAAATTATGTGCCTTTGTTCGTAGTTAAGAAACGTTTTACCTGAGTCAGTCCATCTGCACTCGCTGACCCCGAGAACATCTAGGTTGTATTCATTCATAACACTACACACCTGAGTAGTTTTCCCTGTCTGGTACATAGTTTTAAATTCCAATAACCAATCTTGAAAGTATCCTTGGAGTTTAGCAAGTTTAAGCGATGTATTCATAACATTACATTCAAAAATTGATTCTGAAAATAACTGGAAATGGTTTGACGGATCGTCGATTAATCGTCTTTAGCCAAGCCAGAAGAAAAACACGTCGAGAATATCCAGATTGTTTGTAATTGTATCCGTTCATAACATCGCACACTACACACCTGAGTTAATTTTAATGTTCCAATAACCAGTTTGAGAATATCCTAGGAATTCAACAAGTTTGTGCGAAGCGTCTAACATTTAGAGCCAGAAATCTGATTCTGAGACAACGGGGAGTTTTATGATGGCGGATTGTCGAACCGTCGATCAACCGTCTTAAGTCAAGCTAGAAGAAAACACGTCCCACCATATTGACGCAAACCGGAAACTCTCTCTCTCTCTCTCTCTCTCTCTCTCTCTCTCTCTCTCTCTCTCTCTCTCTCTCTCTCTCTCTATACATATATATATATATATATATATATATATATATATATATATATATATATATATATATATATATATATATATATATATATATATATATATATATATATATATATATATATATATATAATAAACTGACTAGATGTTATTGTCTTTCCCATTAAACTTCCAAATTGTATGCGAACGCGAACTTCTCTCACAACTTCATAGCTTTATTGTGGTGTGTAAATACCTAACACCCTTTTATTACCCCATCTTCATAATATGCGTGCGTAAAGATCTATTAATACAATCACTCACTTTGAAGTTTAGTATGGTATATGCTTTCGAACATCATCCCATTGTGGCCTGTATTGCCAGGATTAATACACAACATCTCATCATCATCATGTACCGTGCTGCCTGACGTAGGCGTCCATGACTCTCCACAGATCTCTGTCTTTGGTTTTCTGGATCAACTCTATTGTTGATATTCCTCCATGCCACCGTCGCAATCCATCCAGCATCATTTCTTCATCGTCTGCCTCTGCCTCTCTTCCCCTCGATCTTTCCAGTTGTCACGATGTTCTCCAGCGCCACAGAACATCTCAGTAAATACATAATTATGCAATACATATGTTTATTGCTATTAACAATGTAAAACATTATGTATATTAACGATTAATGTATCTATATTGAGAACAAATTGAACATTCTAAAATATTAAAACGCCCAGAATTCTTGCAAGTATTTCTTACAACCCAACGTTGTTGGATAGCCTGATGATGGAACCGTCTATGCAGACTACATCAACCATCTCTGTTGATTGCACCCTATATTTTCACCAAGAATACGGCCTAACAGAACCAATATCAAAAGTGGTAAGCGATGAAGGAAGAAGCATATTTGAACTGATTAATTTCTCTCTGATTTGTAGCATGGTTGGTCTTCTGGGAATTGTAGCGAATATAATCAACATCATTATATTTTACAAGCAAGGATTTAACAACACAGTAAACATTGCATTCTTTGGGCTAGCCATTTCTGATCTTTGCTGCCTCATCACATTAGAATGGGTCTGCGTTGGTCTGAATCCACTTTTAGATAACGCTAACATTGCTTGGGTACCCGTTGAAGTGATGTTTCTCTCAGGGGCGTGGCCACACGTTTGTTTTTGTAGAATCACAAGTTACATAACTGGGTACATTACTGCGGAGCGATATCTTTGCGCTGCAATTCCCCTGAAAGTGAAACAAATTATTACTACGAAAACAACTACAATAACAATATGTGTTATTTATGGTGTGAATATTTTAACGCTTATTCCAGACTACGCCAGTGCTTACTTGGGCTGGAAGTTCATTGAGACGAAAAACATAACTCTTTTAGGTCTGACCTTTAGAGAAAGCAGAAAACAGGTGGAAGGTTTACAGAATGTTATGCATTCCTTTCTTGGGATGGGATCCTTTGTTGCGGTTATTGCTTTTACGGCAACACTCACTGGTAAGTTACGTGATGCTGCCAAATGGCGTAGACTCACCACTTCAAGTTCGAAACAGACTGGGTCTATATCTTCAAAGGACCGGAAGACCATGAAAATGATAGTTTCCATCGCCACTGTTCTCATCGTTTGCTATACGCCTGGAGCTATAATCTCAATGACGACATTCATTGTCGGGCCGGAATTCAATATTCAGGGCAAGTACCTCAACATATGTATGGCTACGTGGTCGATTGCGTTTTCATTCCAGACGCTCAACTCCAGCATTAATATACTGTTTTATTACACCATGAGTTCTAAGTACAGAGATATGTTCCTGAAAGTCATCTTAAAGTCTCCACACGGCTAATGTACATTGCAAAAATGCGGCACCATTATTGTTCTTATTTCCACCTTGTTAGCATTATTAAAGATGTTACTCATAGTTGTGTTGTGTCCGCTGAAAGAGAAGATGCTTAGCCAAAATATGGGTAGTTTTGTTTCCGCTTACAGAGAGGCTGAGATAATTACTGCTGTCGACGGACTTGTGATCACTCCTTTAGTCTCTAGACTCTTGGTGAGAGTGCAGAGATGGAATCTGTTACCAAGATCGCCACCTAGAGGATGAGTACCATATTGGTCAATTTTCTACGAAGCTGTCCAAAAAGGAATGGTGACGAAGAAAAGAACTGGCCACCTCACGTTGTGGTCTATAGTACATGAAGGTCCAACATCTTACATCCCAACGGTAGTATAAGTAATGGGGATATATAGCAATACCCACATTACAACATTTATTTAAGCTGACAATATAGCACTTTATTCTTCTGCGGTCATGATTTATTTTTGGTTATCAAGTCACAAACAAAATGAGATGAAGTCTGTATCAATCAATCAATCATGTGCCATGCCGGAAAGCGTGGGCGGTCATGACTCGCCATTTCACTCGATCACCAGTGTCGTGCATCAGCTCAGTGTTCCTGTCTCGTCCATGCCATGTGGCCAAGCCATCCAGGTATTTTCCTCTCGGTCTTCCTCTTGGTCTGTTCCCCTCGATCTTCCCAGTTGTCACCAAGTTCTCCAATCTTCTTTCTTCTCAACACATGTCCAAAAAATGTTGACTGTCTACGTCTAATTTCTCTAATCAGTTTACGATGTTCATCTGTCTCCTGTAGTACTTGGTCATTGGTTTTTCTGTCTGTCCATGGTATTCTTTGCATTTTCCTCAGAAACCACATTTCTGCAGCCATCAGATGTTTTTCAGCTTGACTGCTCATTGTCCAAGTTTCACATCCATACAAAAGAACAGGCTCTATGTATCCCCTCAACACTCTTTTTCTCGTTTCAATTGACATCTTTTTATTGGTCAGAATGTTTTTCATCTTGCTAAAGGCTACTTTCGCCATGGCGATTCTTGTTCTAATCTCTTCAAGGCATCTCCCATCAGATGTTATGACTGTTCCAAGATAATTGTACCGATTCACTTGTTGAAGAATATTTCCATTTACTTGTATATTGCATTGTGGCACTTCTTTCTTCCTAGTGATGACCATAACCTGAGTCTTTTTACAATTTAATTCTAACCCCAGTTGCTCACTGTGTACAACAACCGCATCTACTAATTGTTGCAGGTCCTGCGCATTGTCTGCAATTAATACTGTATCATCTGCATATCTAATGTTATTGATGTTTCGTCCTCCAATACTGAATCCATTTATATCCTCTACATTTCTGAAAATATTTTCACTATATAGGGAAAAAAGATCTGGAGACATCACACATCCCTGCCTAACACCTCTCTTAATTGGCTGATACTGTCCCACTTCATTATCAATCCTTATTGCAGCTTGTTGTTTCCAATATATGTTTTTTATAAGTCTAATGTCTTTCCCATCAATTTGTAGATCTGCAAGCATATCCACCATGTTGACATGTCTAACTCTATCAAAAGCCTTTGTATAGTCAATAAAGCAAAGATGTATATCCTTGTTTACTTCTATAGCACGTTCAATAACTGTTCGCAGCATATACACAGCATTTACTGTACCCTTTCCTTCTACAAACCCACATTGTTCTTCCCCTTTTTCAGGTTGTATCTTCTTCCTCACTCTTTGTATGATAATTCTTAGCAAAATCTTTGTGATGTGACTCATTATACTAATTGTTCTATGTTAATCACATTCCAGGGTTGCTGATTTCTTTGGGATTGCAATAAATACAGAGTTACATAATTCAGGAGGTATATCTCTAGTATCATATAATGTGTTCAGCAGTCTGGTGACTTGCTCTAGTCCAAATTCTTCTAAAGCTGTAATCATTTCTGTTGTGATGTTATCTGCACCGGCGGCCTTGCCAGCTTTCATATGCTTAAGAACATTTCGAAACTCCATCTTCAAAATTGGCGGTCCTTCATTATTAAATCTAATATCATACTGTTCGTCTCTGTTATCATCATAAAGGTTTTTCACATAATCTGTCCATACATGTAGAATCTGGTCTTTTTCTATTATGATTTTGCCATCTTTAGTTTTTAGACACCCTGTTGATGTACTTGTTCTTTTATTAGTAAGTTCCTGAATTCTTTTGTGCTCTAATTTGGTATTTTGACTGTTGTGTTGGTTTTCAATTTCTAAGCACTTTTCCTCAAGTCATGCTTCTTTTGCCTCCTTACATAATATTCTGACTTGTTTGTGAATTTCTTCATATTTAACAGAATTATTTTTGTTGAGTTTTCTTGTTTCCATGAGGTGTAAAATTTCTTCAGTCATCCATTTCTTACGACCCACCTTCTTTAATATTGGAATAGTTGTTTCTGCAGCCACATTGATTGAATTCTTCAACGTTTCCCATTGATCATCCACATCCTGGAATAGGATCTCTAGATCAGACAATATTTCAAATCTGTTCTGTACTTCTATGTTGAATTTGTTTTGTATTTCCTTGTCATTACTCAATGTACACAAATCATATTTAGTGTTTCCTGTTATATACTTGACTTTCTTTAACTTTATCCTCAATGTTCCTGAAGTCTGTATGTTAAATTTATTATAATACCAAGTGCACTTTGACAATACCAGATCGCCTATGATGGACCACAATATTGGTTTTGGGGGACACAGACATGTTGTGAGTTCTAGTTATATTATCAGCGGTTCTAAAGTTGGTCTACTCCCCAGCCATACCACTAGACACTTCTCATACATTATTCACGACATAGCAAACGGTAGTTATCACTCCCACGTGTGTTTGCGTGTGTAGACTACTACATATAATTGTAGGTTCCATACTCTCATATTAAAGTGATACGCCCAGTTATCATTTCTCAACTGAATGGTGTGTGTAGTTTATTCTTACATGAAAGTTAGTCAAACGCACATTACGTCTTCATCCGTTCGTTCTCTTAAAACCAGTCTGTGGTTGCAATTTCCTGTACTGCAAACTGTCGATGTTGTCTGCAGATTTATCAGGTTAGCGTTGAGTTTAATTTATTGGGTTGTTCTATTCGATCATAGAATATACATTTTTGAACTGTGTCGAGTATACTGTATTTCTGTAGTTACGTTAGTTGCATCTCCTTACAGGATGTCACAGACAACCCGAGATTGTTTTGGCTGTTTGTGATCGCTAGGCAAGTTTACGTTCAGTAGTTTGTCATTGCTTTCTAAACGGCCGGCACTCAAACCACTTTTTAAAAAAAAGGCAAGACAGACTGCTTCTAAATCACCCGCAACTGTGTTACGAACGCAGTATGTGGGCTTACGAAGTGCGTGGTATCTCCTTCACCAGGGAGCCGGCTTTGTAGTATTTCTGTTGTACAGGTGTTTGTTTACAAGAACACATTACTGTAGAAACTATCTACACCTTTGTGTAGATAGCCAGATATGGCTATTTAATCTATTATGACCTGTTATTCATGTAAAGATAGCAAGTTGACCAGTTCGTGTAAAGGTTTGCCTCTTTGTAATGCGTAAATCGGGAAAGAAATGTGCTCGGTGTGCGCCTTCTGTTTACCTATTTACCTGACAGGACTATTCAGTGGAGCAAAGTAAATATCATCCCTGTGTTACCGAGTGGCATCTAGCATGGGAATGGAAGCTGAGACCGTGACTGCAGTCTTTCGATGGTTGGAGGGCAGCATGTTGTGTTTCTAACGGATCACGGATTATGTTTTGGAAAAGGGAAACACGTGTTCATGAGAGAGACTAGTATCGCTGACAAGGCGGATATTGTGAAAACATCACGAATTGTCTGCCTTAGGCATGAATGTGTTCAGGACAATGAGCAGGCTGATAGATGAGCTACTGCTCATGTTCCTGACTTTCTATGGGGAGAGCTATTTAATAATGATGTGTTGAAAGCTCTCTGGGATCGGGTGGAGAGTATAGCTGAACAGACTGAATATACATATTGGTATATCACGAACGCCGGCTGTGTGGCTAGTGGATTACGGCCGCAGTTCTTTATCGAGCATACTCGTGTTCCAAACACAGCTGCACGCGATTTGATAGACCGCGTTGCGTTGGTTTTTAACATAAATGGTATTGATGCTGGTCTTTCAGAAAGCAATGACATACTTCTGAACGTAAACTTGCCAAGAGATCACAACAGAAAAACATGTTGGTGTTGACTGCAACGTCCTGTAAAGGATATGCAACTAGTTAACAATTGGCTGGCGGCAGACTTCCAACACGGTGTGTTGTGATTGTGGAACTGCGTTCACTACTTCCATGACGCAGACGAGGAAAACATCGCAGCAGCTTGAGCAATTGTGAATATCAGTCAGATCATATTGTTTATTGCCTCTATAATATCAGACGGAAGAAGTATTTACTAAATCGAAGTCTAGAACAGTTCAAACAGAAACAGCATCCCCTAAGAGAATATATTTCATGCAGCTTGACTTTATGAATGAAGGTGACAATGGGAATTCGTAGGTATAATATATACCCAAAAATATGTTGTTTTTTTTTTTTTTTTAAGATTATACGTATATCCGATGTCAGCTATTAATAGTTACATAGAAACAGTGTCAGTTCGTAAGAGCATTATAGAGCCAGTGTCAATTCTTAAGCGCTTTATAATGCTAATTTCAGTTCCATATTCTAAATTCATACAGCTTATACAGCTTCATATCTATAACATACCAATAGAAAGTGTAACTGAGCACAAAGCACTGGGCCTCATCTTTTATAGAAATCTTACTTTTAATTCACATGTTCAAGAGCTCGTTAAACAAAGATCGAAAATGTATATCAAATTGATGAAGACACAATAAAGATATTCTATACTTCTTACATAATGACGTATATTGACTATTCCTTCACATTCTGGGACGACTGTATATAAAAATGTATTTAGAAATGTTAACGATATTAAAGGAGTCATTATTCGGGGACATAACATAAATAACGTATGATATGCGGATGATACAGTATTCTTCTTCTTCTCCTCTTCTTCTTCTTCTTCTTCTTCTTCTTCTTCTTCTTCTTCTTCTTCTTCTTCTTCTTCTTCTTCTTCTTCTTCTTCTTCTTCTTCTTCTTCTTCTTCTTCTTCTTCTTCTTCTTCTTCTCCTCCTCCTCTTCCTCTTCTTCTTCTTCTTCTTCTTCTCCTTCTTCTTCTTCTTCTTCTTCTTCTTCTTCTTCTTCTTCTTCTTCTTCTGCTTCTTCTTCTTCTTCTTCTTCTTCTACGTTCATTCGGAGAGTATTTTCGGACGTGATTGTGTTGTGCCTGTTTACAGCAGAGCAGCGATATTGCGCCTTTCTGCCGACATATCCGACTTCTGCGGGCATTTGTTGACCGAGTTAACATTTCCGGATGTTTCGAAGGACATTCAACTCTCGCTCGGACGTGATTCCGGTGTGGCTGTTACAGGAGATCTGCTGCGGATATGGGTACGGCCTGGCGCGAAATTCACACCTTCTCCCTATGGTTTTCAAGGGCTGACTGGAGCGCACAGGACACAGCAAGAGCCGCGTTAGTTTACGGATACAATATTGATTGCAAACAATGAGCAGGATCTGCAACATTTAGTAGATGCACCTGTTGCACACAGTGAACAACTTGGATTAAAATTAAATTATCAGAAGACACAGATTATGGTCGTCACTAGGAAGAAGGAAACACCACAATGTAATATACAAGTAAATGGGAATATTCGTAAACAAGTGAATCGGAACAATTATCTCGGAAAAATCATAACATCTGATGGGAGATGCTTTGAAAAGATTAGAACAAGAATTGCCATGGCGAAGGCAGCCTTTTGTAGATGAAAAACATACTGACCAATAAAACGATGTCATTTGCAACGAGAGAAAGAGTGTTGAGGTACTACATAGAACCATCTTTTGTATGGATGTGAGGCGTGGACAATGAGCAGACAAGCTGAAAAACCTCTGATGGATGTGGAAATGTGGATTCTGAGGAAAATGCAAAGAATACCATGGATAGACATAAAAACCAATGACCAAGTCCTACAAGAAACAAATGAAAATCGTAAATTGATTAGAGAAATTAGACTTCGACAGTCACAATACTTTGGTCACGATATGAGAAGAAATAAATTGGAGAAATTGGTGACAACAGGCAAGATCGAGGGGAGAAAGCGGGGGGGGGGGGGGGGGGCAGAGAAGTAAATACCTTGATGGCTTCGCCACGTTGTATGGTCGATACAAGAATATATAGCGATCCACGACTCTGATGATCGAGTGAGATGGCAAAACATTACCGTTCACGCTTACCGGCATGGCACATGATGATGATGTTTCAATTTAAGCGTCAAGCAACTTTACTCACTTCTCAAACGGGCTGTGAGTTAAATTTATAGTATATATGAAACTGAAAATCTACGTTTTCATAGACGCCTTCATTAATTCACAAAAATCTACAGCGGAATGGTCCAAATTTCTTTTCACCATACTTAATTTTTTTTTTTTTTCCCCTGTTTAATTCATTAGATTTTAAAAAATTCTTTTATTTCATAAAAAGCAGTGTGTATTTACAAGGTGTAATGTGTACTAATATCTTTCAATAGAAATTATATCATACTCCAAGTATTCTCAGTTAGTTTAGTTTAGTATTATCATTCACATTTAGTTTTATTTAAACAAGTTTTACGATATCACTGAATCTTTCATACTCCAAGTATTCCCATTCACTGTTGTTTTCTGAAAATTGTACATCTTGCCCGTACCTACATTTTCCTTACATTAAACATCGCAATAAGCATCCTCGTTTATAAAGTAAATTGCAAAACAGTTATATATGACTTTTGCTTGGGCGCGCATGAGAGAGAGAGAGAGAGAGAGAGAGAGAGAGAGAGAGAGAGAGAGAGAGAGAGAGAGAGAGAGAGAGAGAGAGAGAGAGAATGAGACAGACAGACAGACAGACAGACAGACAGACAGACAGACAGACAGACAGACAGACAGACAGACAGAGACTGAAGTTAGCTGCAATGGGTAGTAACTTCATCACAGCACAATGGATTTATTTTAGGTTAGCTGGGTTTTGGTAGAGATTAAACAATTGTCACTTGGTCATGCTCGTACTTTCCACTTCTCTGCTGAGAAAGAAACATACCTACGAGGTACATTATTCCTAGGTGCGAGGTAGCTTTGTATCCCTGCAATGTAGCAATGCAGGGTCTACAGTACTAGTAATGGCTTGGTGATAGCTCAGTAATATTTCCAACACGCTTGTAGTTTCGGGTATTATATAATGTCTCGTGTGTGTAGGTCCAATGGATAAGGTATAGTGACCCTTATAAAATTGTGTAGTCTTCCACTAGTTCCAGACTTTCAGAATCGTTGTATATACCGACTGTCAAACAGCTGTGAAGAAAAGACAACATCATTATAGTCTGACACAAAACATGCGCTAGTCATACTGATAGCATATCTACAAAAATTATTTCATATCACATACATTGTTAGGAAAAAATGAAAAGAAAAGAAAAAAAAGATTTGAGGTTTATGATGTCACACCTAGTAAATTATTTCATTTTCTTTTTATCCTTACAGAGGGTCTTCTTCGTAACTATATTTTTATAGTGATGGTTAGCAACGCCTTGGTTCGTAATTCTGTTCTTTGTGTTATTTTATATTGTATGGCACAGAGTTGTACTATATTAGTGAGAAATGGTGACTATCTTTAATGGTCCCCACCACTTAGGGGTGAAAATATTTAGTGATGACCGATAGTTAGTGAGAAATGATGAAAGCATACACACCAATATTTTGTGTTAGACCGCTTGGTGTCTTCCTTTCTTATACACCGCTTAATACCTTCGAGCTTTCAACCTTGTAAGCAATGGTCTCGCGATTTCACTTCTTGTAAGCAATAGTTTCGAGATTTCACTTCTTGTAACCAGTCAATAGTCTCGCTATTTTTCCGTGTCTGCAAATATTCAGTCTGGAGAAAGGATAAAGATGATATAACTATGGACAGTAAAAATTTTACATACTGACTTTGATACCACATAATTGAGTTTTATATAGATTTGACACATTTTGATGAGAAAGAGTATTTTGAGATCGTATACATTAGTGATATACATTCATTTAATACATTAGTGACCACAGAGCATGACTATAGATTCTCCTGTGTCAGCACATTATTTTTTCCCTCTGTAGAGTGAGCGGGATAATGTTCAGTACTGAATGGTTGAATACAACATGTTTCCATACACTGCATAGAAAGAGGATATGGTCGTAGACGCCTATATGTTACACTACAAATAGTGGAGACCTGATATGTACACATACGTTTGTGCGTTCCAGAATCGGTGTGGGCCACGTGTCAATGAGGGACTGATCGTCTTGGTTTGAATCTGTAGATGGACAAAATCATAATACATTTTAGTGAACATAGAAAGTATGGTTTAATGAAAAACATGTTTCATATGTACACAATTGGAATGCACCACAGCCGCTACCCTACCGGATTACAGCAGATGATGTCTGAGAGTACAGACAATCACCCGGCATGATACTATTCAGTGCCAACCATCGAGGTGTGAGGCGTCATTTCTCCCCACGTCACTCGATGGTAAATGTGAAGCTGATGTTGATTACAACCGTCATTAGTATCTGTATTAGTATTCCTATACCGGGCGGGTATACCTTGCGGTGTATTCTTGTTAGTTGCCTCATATAGCTTTTGAGCTATACACTAGTGACAGCACTATACCGACTTGACGACCTGTAACAAGACAATATAGCACACACACACAGTGCTACTTACCACTGTGGTCTATTCGCTGAGGTGTTTTCGATAGGTCTTGTTGCAAGCGTAGTGTCTTAAACCCGCCTTTGCGGTCCCTTTTATACAGAATGTATGGCTGATGCAACATAGAAAACGTGTCTAAGCATGTTCAAGCAGGTTTACCCCGGTCAGTACACTCTGAGTCATCCTCCAGTTTTCCCCAAAGACATGTCTGAACACGTTCACGGACGGTTCACTCCGCCTGACATAGCCCTGTGCTGAGTCACCCGATCGGTCACCTTCAGCTGATGACGATGCTGCTGTATGATGATGATGATGATGATGATGATGATGATGATATAATGATTTGTTTGTTGGTGGAGCTGGGTGATGCTGATGATGGTAATCCTGGTGACAGACACTACAGACGATCATGGGTACCGATTGGTCAGAAAGACATCGGCAAGCTTGCCCAAGAAGCATGAATGTTGGGGCTGACTGCGACGTCCTGTAAATGCAATCCATTACAACTTGACTGTAGTATGTAATAGATAGACACAACTATAGTACTAGTGATAGCTTTGGTTGTGAGATGAAACCCAATATTGAAGTTTCCTACGAGCGCGCACATGCGTGCGCACGCAACCACAAATCTCACGCACGCATTTCACCCCCATCGCCTCTTGATCCACCCATCTTTTTACTACCAGAAACCTCTTCTACACCCACTCCACAAGCCACTCCCCAAATATTGAAGTTTTCCTACGAGCGCGCACATGCGCGCGCACGCACGCAAACACTCACGCACGGATGCGCAGCACACACACACACACAGATGTCCTGATGGTACACATACATCAATCAATGTTGGGGCTGTCTGCAACGTCCTGTAAATGCATTGTATAAACAATGTTGGGACAGACTGCGACGTCCTGTAATAGATAGACAACTAGCTTTTGATACACCCTCTTCATACGCCCCTGACCTGATTGGTGTTAATTCAAAATGAGAAGCGCAAACTTGCCCCGGGGTCGGTTGACAATCCATAGAATGATGAGGTTGACTGCGACGTCCTGTACTTGGTAGCACACCCACGCACGCACACACGCCTACATGCGCGCACACATGCGCACAGATGTCCTGATGGTCCACGCGTACCAATCAATGTTGGGGTTGTCTGAACGTTCTGTAAATGCATTGCATAAACAATGTTGGGGTTGACTGCGACGTCCTGTAATTGATAGGACACACACACACGCTCACCCGACAGTACACCCACGCTTTGGTCGTGAATGACACGGTGCATCATGGTGGCACACGACCAATCAATCAATGTTGGTGCTGCATGCGACGTCCTGTAATTGATAGCACACACACATACACACACACACGCACGTGACATGATTGTTGTCCATTCAAAATGAGAATCACAAACATGGCCAGCACACACGAAACTCCATAGAGTACTGAGGTTGACTGCGACGTCCTGTAATTGATAGGACAACCTACCTACAGCTATATAATTACATACATAAATACATACATATCTATTTATTTATATTTAATACCTCAAACTATGTGTGTAATAGCTTCGCACAGGTATATTTTTATTTTTTCGGCACAAATATTCCCTTCACAGTTTTCTGATCGCTATCTACAATAAGCATTGAAGGTCGTCCATGTTAATTGACAATTCCGTAGGCGTTCTGCATGACCGGTATCGTTTAATCTCGTACGGCCGTTGCTGGCTAGCCATTGTATTTTTATCGCGGGGCGTGCTCGGTGAAGCGCGTGATCTTTACCTGGTCTCGCAGGACTTTTTATATAGTAAAATATCGGGGGTTGCCACCATAAATGCTAAGTAGTTAGGGCATGACATACTACTTATCAGCAACCGTCAGTCTTGAAGATAAATAACATGATTACCGAATAACATATAATATGAAGCACTACATTAGAAAATAGTACACATGCATTCTGGGTTATTTATGTGTGTTATCCTTTTATAATTAGTGGGGGCGGGGGTGTGCACAGTGGCTCCAGCGCTTGCCTGCCGGTCGTTTGTTCATGCGTTCAAATCCCCATCCAGGAGGTTATATTTGTCTTTAATTGACCTGGTGGCTTCCAAATGGATCCTTCCTTCAAATGGCTATCATACAATTTTCTGAGAAATAAAGGCCTTAGGCGTGATATTTACCACACCACCATGGAGTGCCGTTTGATCTATACAAATACGGGCAAACACCATATACCTTGTTAAAGGTTCTTGAATTTTAATTTTACGTGTGACTAGGCGATATTTTACAGCTCAATAAAATATAATGTGTGTGTATATGTGTGTGTGTGTGTGTGTGTGTGTGTGTGCGCGCGTGTGTGCGCGCGTGCGTGCGTGCGTGCGTGCGTGTGTGATGTGTATGTGTCTGTGTCTGTGGGCGTGTGTTTGTCCGTGCTTGCGTGTGTCTGTACATATGTTTTCCTTTCTTTTGCATGTGAGGAGAACATCTATTGTCCTATCCTTCCTTAGAATAGAATATTGAAAATTGCATAATAGATGAAGACACATATGACATATTTACTCATATTCTTATTAAAAAAACAATGTTTGCCGATAGTGAATTTGAATAAAAAGACACAAACAATAGCTACGCACGATTTATTGCCTAGCATATTTCGCTGAATCTCGCAAAGACATAACAGTCAGTTTAAAATTATCGTAGTAGACAATTCAGATTACTATGTGAATATGTGTGTTGTATATTTCAGGTTGTTGTACACTGTGAGCAGCTGGGGTTAGAATTAAATTATAAAAAGACACAGGTATTGGTCATCACTAGGAAGAATGAAGTACCACAATGTAATATACAAGTAAATGGGAATATTCTTCAACAAGTGAATCGGTACAATTATCTCGGAACAGTCATAACATCTGATGGGAGATGCCATGAAGAGATTAGAACAAGAATCGCCATGGCGAAAGTAGCCTTTAGCAAGATGAAAAACATTCTAACCAATAAATAGATGTCAATTGAAACGAGAAAAAGAGTGTTGAGGAGATGCATAGAGCCTATTCTTTTGTATGGATGTGAAACTTGGACAATGTGCAGTCAAGCTGGAAAACATCTGATGGCTGCAGAAATGTGGTTTCTGAGGAAAATGCAAAGAATACCATGGCCAGACAGAAAAAACCAATGACCAAGTACTACAGGAGACAAATGAAAATCGTAAATTGATTAGAGAAATTAGACGTAGACAGTCAAAATTCTTTGGACATGTTATGAGAAGAAATGGATTGGAGAACTTAGTAAAAACTGGCAAGATCGAAGGGAACAGACCAAGAGGAAGACCGAGAGGAAAATACCTGGATGGCTTGGCCACATGGCATGGACGAGACAGGAACACTGAGCTGATCCACGACGCTGGTGATCGAGTGAAATAGCGAGTCATGACCGCCTACGCTTTCCGGCATGGCACATGATTGATAGATTGATATTTCAGCTTGAAGGTTTTATCTAATTACTTAAGTTTATGATGTATGATTTCTTCAATATGTACCTTACGAGATGCAGCGAAATATTCCGGACAATAAATTGTGTAATATTGTTATTATTTTAGATATTTATGTTTAATTCTTGATTCCTACTCTCTTCATGCCTGCTCCATGGCGAAGGATTTCAGACGCAGTTCGTAATCCCGCATATCCGTGTTCGAAACATAGCTACAGGCGATTAGGCAGCAGACCACCTCGCGTTTGATTTTTTACGAAATGTCATGCGTGCCGGTCGTTCAGAAAGAAATGACAAACTACTGAACGTAAACTTGTCAAGAGATCACAACAGCAAAAAATGCTAGTGTTAACTGCGTCGTCCTGTAAAGGATATGCAAAAGACTTTAACTTAACTCTCTTCATAATTATTCTGAGTAACATTTTTGTGCCGGTCTCTCTGGTCGAGGGGTTACACCACTTTCTCCGTAATCCCGTTTATCACGCAGAGTCTCGTAGCGGGCGAAAACTTGGAGCGGTTCATCCCCAGCTGGTGACTTGCGGGATAACTGAGCCGGCCGCTCAGAAAGCAATGGCAAACTACTGAGCGTAATCTTGCCAAGAAATCAACAGACAGCTGAAAGATGCTGCTGTTGACAGCGATGTCCTGTAAAAGGATATGCGAATTTAAAAAAAAAACAAAACAACATTTTTGTATCATAATCGATAAAACGTATTGTTTGACGATCTGAACCTTCTAAACCACCGGGTTTCATAAACAGGGTTACAATTTATTTTTATAAGTAAGTAGACTGTACAGCCGGGCTCCCTGGCCTAGATGTTAACGTCTTTCTCAGTAATCCCGTATATTCTCGTGAGTAACCTAACCTCGCCGCGTTGGTAACTTACGGGGTACGTGAGTCGGTCGCTCAGAAATCAATGGCAAATTACTGAGCGTAATCTTGCCTAGTACATCAACAGCAGCTGAAAAATGCTGATGTTGACGTCCTATCAAGGATATGCAAAAAAAAAAACAAAAAAAACTGTAGACTGTACCATTATTATAGACCTCATTTACAATGGTTTATGGATATCATCAGACGGAAGGTGTAGCGCATAGATAAAAAATATAATAAGACATGGAAAAACTTCATTTTATAAACTTAACAACACAATATGCAATAAATTATTGTTACTGGAGGTTAGACAAATACAATTTACATTTTTCATTACTATTCACACACGTGAATCCTGGATAAATAATAAACGTGCAATAAAACCGTGGCTGTCTCAGATATGTACTTTTGACAGAATTCTGAAAATTCGTGAGATGATCAAATTGTGTAATCTAAATGTTTTGAAAGACACAACCACAGCTTATCACAGACATGAGAAAAAGGCAACCGTCATTTTTTTCCCATATCAAGAGAAGACAACAACTGGAACATATTGTGACAAATAAACATATGTGTGCAACAAGAGATAGAAGTACACAGAGACAGAATATGCAAGGCGATTTTTGCCACTGCCTGGAAATATCAAATCATACAAATTGATACTTGTTGTTGGAGTTCCATAGATACGTTAAGAAAGAGCATATTTACAGGTTATGTAGAACGTGTTCTGATGTATGGCAGTGAGTCTTGGAATGTGAACGAACAAACTATTACAAGAATTTCCTGGGAAGATGCAATGAAAACCAATGACAGACAGAAAAATGAACGAGACAGTCTTTCAGTTTCAAGTAACAAATAAAACCCGTAAATTGATTACAGGAACAAGATGCATACTTCGTATATTTTTGGGCATGCTATGAGGAGAAATAAACTTAACAAATTAGTGACTGGCATACATGAACACATGACATGTCATCGTAACGACGATGATAATGATGATGCACAGATCTAGCTATGCAGACATATATGATATTGAAGAGAGCGACAGAAGACAGACACCTATGTAATGGAATAATCAGGATAATTACACGATGGTGATGATGATGATGATGATGATGATGATGATGATGATGATGATGATGATGATGTTTTGAATACGTGTCCCTGTGCTGGCACAGACAGTTTTTATTGTATTCACTATCGCAATAATGAGGATATAAATATATTTGCGAATACATATAGAAGAATGAATGAACGAACGAACTTTATTTTCAAAGGTTCATTCATACATTAGGCACGCAGGCCAGTTTTACATTCGGCCCTTCCAAATGCTCATCTTTCGTACATCAATTACCTATTGTGCATACTGCATTCACATTGAAAAAAAAAACATTATCAAATTAATGCTGTGAACATAAACAATGAATGTTACCAAGTAAACAATTTATGTTATATATTCATAGAAATAGTAATCATATCACGCAATATAATTTCAGTATGAATAACATTTGGTAGAACTGTGGTAAAGCTGTGGAAATGTAAGCAATATAAACTAACACATAGTAATGCCGCTTTACAAAACAGAATTATGAAACACACAGAACGTTGCGGCGAATAGCCTTCATCAGCAAACACAATTTCACAAATCACAACAAACGATCACGGAGAAAATCCTAGAGTGACTACATTACGGCACTAGAACGAGATGAGAAGAATAAAACGCTGGGGGGGGGGGGGGGGGCATTCGAACACTGAAGAGAAAATTCTCATCTCATCATGTCTCATCTCATCATGTTCCTCTTGTACCTTGCGGTGTCGAGGTGAAGTATAAACTTCGTGAGAGTGCCCGATTATGGTATTCATATATCGATATTCCCATGGACTCTGCTATTCCCTCCGTCCAACGTTTACGTGGTCGGCCTCTTCCTCTGATTCCGTCTGGTCTGTACATCATTGCTTGTTGTGGTATGCTGTTGACTGGTAACCTACTTGCATGGCCAAACCATTTGACTTGCTGCTTTCTGATAAAATCTAGTGCTGCTTTAACCACCACTTTAGTCCTGATTTCTTCATTTCTGATCTTATCTCTTCTTGATACGTTGAGTATTCTTCTCAGGAACCTCATTTCTGTTGTTGTGATTTTTCTTTTCTCTTTTTCTGTCATTGTCCAGGTTTGGCATTGGTAGCATAGAGTTGGCAGGAAGATTGTGTTGTAAAGTGCTTTCTTAGTAGTTATTGATACATGTTTGTTCTTTAGTATTGGTGCCATTTGTCCAATGATTTGATTTGCCTTATTGCACCTATTTTCGATCTCGTCTTCTGATCTGCCATTTGATGATATTATACTTCCTAAGTACTTGAAACTCTTTACTTGTTTCAAGGGATGTTCGTTTAGGTGAATTGTTGTTGTTTGTTCTTCTTTAGTTATAGTCATTACCTCTGTTTTGCTTGTGCTAATTTTCATGTTATGTTCCCTGCACATTTCGTTTAGACTATGCATGTGGTCTTGTAATTCAGCTTCTGATTTTGCTATTAGAAGCTGAATTAGGTCTGCAAGGTGTGGAATGCGCCTGGCCCTGCAGCCAGCAGGGTTAGGATCGGCTAGGAGGGGTGAAGAGCAAAAATTAGTAGCCTGCCGATGACCCGCAGACTACACAAGTCAACCCTCACCTCCGCGTGGTGCAGACGGGCAACCATGACCGCGAGGTCATTGGCTAACGGGGCTATGGCTCGCCATAGGGGATGGACTCCCTGTGGTCAGATAGTGTCCTAAACCTGCGACTGGCCTAGCAAGCCGGCAGGGGATCTTTATACTGCTCGTAGAAAAACTAAGAAGAAGAGAAAATTAAAATGAAAAAAAAAATGATATGCTACTCATCTCAGAATCCCAGGCTGTGATGCTGACATGAATATATACTCTTATATAGACAGCCTGGTAGTCTGCGGTTCATGGGGACCGGGGTGGGGGATAGTAACTAAGGCGGGAAACCGGAAGCAATGGAGATGTGATAGATGTCCGACAGTGAAGACTAAGAAGAGTTCCGGTGACCGTCCACACAGTGCATGAGTGGGTGTCAGCCAAAGTTGGCCCTAGTGGACGAATATTGAAGAGCAATGTGTGTGCTACCTAAGTATGATGGTAATAGTAATGAAACTAATATTATGTGCTCCTTTAAGTGGGTACTAAAAGAAAAGAAAAATCCTAACGTCTGAGTGAACTGATATGTGTAAGCGCATATACATACATCTATACACATCTCCAAACATTCATACAGCCTTAAACGTAAGTATGCATATTGTACATATGAGAAAGGAGAAAAGGTGGAGGGAGGGAAGGAGAAAGAGAGGGAGGGAGAGAGCGAGAGGGAGTTGGTATAGTACCTGTGATATGCCACATGGGATAAGGGGAATTAGAAGGTCTTAAATACGAGGCTTCACTCATACTGTTCCATGTTAAATAGGGTCAGTAAGGTTGATTGTTATACCATGTATTGTAGGATCAAAAGTCTTAGTGCATAGTGTTATTGGTGCTGTGTAAGATTAGACTACCAATAACACACATGATACATGATATGGGTTGTTCCAGCGAACAAGATTATACTGTGTTGTACTTATGCACATCACCCAGGTTTTTGCTTGCCGTGTGTGAGTGCATATTCCATAATGGAAAAAATGGAACGGCGAATGCTAGAGACAGCCCGGATGATGGATATACTGTGGGTGTATCGACCACAGCTTAGATTAAGAACATATAGGTGTGTAAAAAAGACAGCAAAGATGATGGATATATTTGGGAGGACGGGGGGGGGGGGGGGATATTCCCCGAAGCAAGAAATAAATAGTGATATTATTGTACGTCTATGCGCCTTTCAAGAAAGAACTTCAAATCTGTGGAATGGAAGTGTGCAATGATGTCACAATAAAGGTGAAGATATGGTATGGGTTGTCCGAAGTGAATTTAATGGATTCGAACGTCGCTACCGCGTGGTTGTTGTCTTTCAGCTCTGAAGGGAGATCACCTCCCAGCGGTTGAAAAATACTGTCTAAGAACTCGGATATGCACTCGGTGGGGCATGCGTGCGCTGATACAATAGATATGCCTGGATTATCCGGTTTGTGTAATTTTGGCAACATATAAAACTTCGACTTACCCAAACAGCTGTCGTGACTATTAAAAGACTTGGCTGCTGGGGCAAGAAGCCCTTGTTGAATGAGCGTAGTCGTGGCCAGTTTGACCTGATGGTTGTTGTCGACAGTGTCATCTGTGGCACAAACAACTCGAGGATGCGGTTTTCTACCAACCACGCGTCACAGATAGAACGATCGACTTCAACTATCATTAATATGGATCAGTATGAATGAAGCCTCGTATTTCAGACCTCTCTCTCTCTCTCTCTCTCTCTCTCTCTCTCTCTCTCTCTCTCTCTCTCTCTCTCTCTCTCTCTCTCTCTCTCTCCTTTCCCGTATATACCTACATGCGTATTTACGTTTAAAGTTGTATGAACGTTTGGTGATGTGTATAGATGCATGTATATGCGCTTGGACATTTCAGTCCAATCAGACGTTAGGATTTTTTTTTACACACATAAAATTAGTTTCGTTACTATTACCATCATACTTAGGTGCACACAACATTCTCTTCAATATTCGTCCACTAGGGCCGACCTTTAACTGACACCCACTCATGCACTGTACGGACGGCCACCAGAGCACTTCTTAGTTTTCACTCTCGACAACCATCACATCTCCATTGCTTCCAGTTTTCCGCCTTAGTTACTATCACTCACCCCGGTCCCCATAATCCGCAGACTTATAAGAGTAGCAAGGTCTTATTCATGTCAGTATCATAGCCTGGGATTCTGAGATTAGTAGCAAATATTTATTTTTTTCATTTTTATTTTCTCTTCACTGTTCCAATTTTTTTTCATCGTTTTATTCTTCTCATCTGATTCTTGTGCCGTAGTGTAGTCACTCGAGGGTCTTTTCTGCGATCGTGTCTTGTGTTTTGTGTATGTCTGTGTTTCCTGATGAAGTCTATTCGCCGCAACGTCCTGTATGTTTCATAATTCTTTCTGTAAAGTTGCAAAACTCTGTGTTATTTTATATTGTGCATAATATCTTTTCAATGAAACTGAATACTTACAGATTAAATCAAAGTGCAAGAGAGTTGGTTCTCTTCACAAACAAATAATTACTTCTCATGCAAACATAACCTCCTACTTTACAAAGATACAAATGTTGTTGTTGTTGTTGTTGTTGTTTATGTTGTTGTTGTTCTTGTTGTTTATGTTGTTGTTGTTGTTGTGGTCGTCGTCGTCGTCGTCGTCGTCGTCGTTGTCGTCGTCGTCGTCGTCGTCGTCGTCGTCGTCGTCGTCGATTCAGCGTGTCATGTAGTCCTACTTGCACTTATTCTTCAGCTGTTGTCTTCTTTCATATACATATTGCACCTTTGATCTGGCAGGAGGAGTAATTATTTCCGTTTTCTGTAAGAACTGGACACGCCATGAGGGATACTGGACAATCTGGCCCGACAAACTCCTAGGCATTTAAACAGCACACATTTCGTAGTGATCTCTGGCTTAATTTGTTCAGATGTATGTTAAGTGCTATTTGTTGTGTTGGAAGTCTGAATATTCATAGATTCAGTCTTCTGGGACTTCAAAATCGAATGATTTATGTTGTATTTCTGGGTGGCCAGAGCCAGGCATTTAGTTACGTACTTCCCGCCCGGTGTCTCCAGATCGTTATCTGTTCAACAAAGTGTCTTTATTTACAGTTGTCATTATCTGCTCCACTGGACGAACACAAGAATAAACAGATCTATCCAACAGGAACTCAATATAGAAGAATATGGGTTGTTAGTTGCATTATATTTATATGACGCTGCAATCAACTCCAGAATGTATTCTCCTTGGCGGAATAACTGTTGTGTTTGTACATATGAAAATGGCTTTTTTCAAAATCTCTGTCGCTTAGAATTCTTTTCAATTGTAACTGAATGTATATAGCTCGTTTCTAGTGGATTCTTTTAGCTATAGATTATAATCTTCCTCAGAAAGTGGTTAGACAACGTTTGTTATCTTTCCGAATAAATGTTGTTCTATTTCATCTCGTCAATATTGTGTGACTCTGTCACGATCTTGAGAAATCTCTATTCTTGTTTCGTGTTGATGAACTGGTCTCCTGTTGCTTCTAGATTTAATATATTATAGCTGGAGGGTGTGTTCTTGGAGTTATGCAAGACGTACGTAAATAAATTGGAGAACTTGGTGACAACTGGCAAGATCGAGGGGAAGAGAACAGGGGGAGGGCAGAGAAGCAATACATAGATGACTTCGTCACGTTGTATGGTCGAGACAAGAACACATAATTTATCCACGACTTTGGTGATCAAGTGAGATGGCAAAACATGACCGTCCACGCTTACCGGCATGACACATGATGATGATGATGATGATGATGATGATGATGATGATGATGATGATGATGATGATGATGATGATGATGATGATGATGATGATGATGATGATGATGATGATGATGATGATGCAAATTAACATCCCTAAAACAAAATCTGTGTTAATAGCAACCAGGCAAAGACTTCATACTCTAAATTCACGGAGAACTCTTCAGCTCCACGTTGGTAGCACGTCTGTAGAACGTTTAACCGAGCACGCAACACTGGGTCTTATCATTGACATAAAATCTAACCTTTAATTTTCAAGTTGACGCTCTCATTAAACAAATAACAAAAAGTATACCAACTTACCAAAATTAACATATTTATTTGAGGAAAACACATGAAAGATATGCTATGCCTCTCTCATACATACACATACTGACTATGGCTCCACAATCTGGGATGGATGCTCCAAATCAATATCAAAGCACCTTTATTCACCCCCAAAAGGGCTGTCGGTGTAATAAATGGTAAAAAAGCTTACTGAAATTTCTAGTCTATAGAAACGTCTTCGGTTACTGCCACTACACAAACGCTTACTTTTTAACTAATTAACATAATCCTATGTCAAAATGCACCACAGCAAATGCAACTTTGGCCATTGTTTAAATATAACGCAAGACAAAGCGAACGACTAAACATACTTCATATCCCTACACCTAGGATATACACAACAAGTTTAGCATACTCCGAAACTCAACCGTGGAACAATCTTCCACAAGAAATCAAAGACACCGCCAATCCCTATGCACACAGTGGCAAGCTATTTAAACACTACCTCAGTAAAGACTACATGTTCCCGTAAAATGAAATAAAAGGGAAAATAATAATTATCTCACATGACAACAAGTATAATAAAACATTCCCCCAACTTCAATATGTTACACCTACCTTAGGTAATTAATATTGTCATGTCAAAAATAAGTTTTAGTGAGTCATGTATTAATGATTATTGCACATTCTCCATGCGTTTTAATGCATGTTGTTCCTGTTGTTTTTGCTGTCTACAATTAGTTTCCTACATGATATACGAATGAAATATTTTTGAGAGATAAGAAGGGCAGAATGTCAGACATGCCTGCGTGCCCAATTCTTAACACTTTTAAAATAAAGTTTGTTCGTTCTTAGCATGTCAAGAATTCCGACCATCTACGGTTATTTGCTGTGGAGCTGAGGAATGGGCGTATTATGAAGATCCACCACAGAGAATATATTTATTGTTCATAACTCTTGTCTGCCTCGTAATCAGTACCTCGGTGGTCTGTGTCTTGAAGCCAAAGCAATGAATGGGCTAGAGGGCGAGGGGAGGAGAAGCGAGAATAAGTGATAAAATGGAGGGAATACGAAAAAGGAACAAGAGAGGAACGAAACATTCACCTGTGTTTCTTTTTGTAGCAGGGACCCCCTGATTTCCTGTCAACAAATTCAATCGCTCCAAATTCGCCTTACCACATTTACCCATTTTACGATTGACGTTTACGTTATGTGACAAAGAGGAATGGGCGTATACGAAAAAGGAACAAGAGAGGAACGAAATATTCACCTGTGTTCCTTTTTGTTGCAGGGACCCCCTGATTTCCTGTCAACAATTCAATCGCTCCAAATTCGCATTACCACATTTACCCATTTTATGATTGACGTTTACGTTATGTGACAAAGGGGGAAACGATTTATGCTTCAATCATCATGAAATGCAAAACTACTCATGTGCACACTTAAATTGTAACTGTGCATTGTGTTCAAAGAACTGATTTGCTGGGGGAGGGGAGGGGGAGGGGGATGGGGGAGAGAATATTCAAAAAGATAGCAAAATACCTCAAAGAGTGAGCAAGTTCATGATGTGAACAGATTGCCAACAACAATACCAGTGACCCCGTTTCAAGAATCGTTTGATTGAAACATCACAGACACGCCATTTGTTACCATCAATGTCATTCGTTGATGATATGCCTGCAGTGACAGCCCTGAGAGCGACTCAGTGTTGTCTTATAATCACTGAGACGTGCCATGACAGACTGTTGCTGAACTGTGTTTCAAGCTCAACAAATTCTACTGTCAAAAGTCTTCAACTTGTTTATGTGTCCAGTTTGTCCTGTAATTAAGGCAATACTCATATGATTGCATTCTAAAAACTGGGTGACTATTTCAGGTTAATAGTTTAATAGTTCTTTATTTTTATTTTTATTTTAAGGATTGAATGTGTGTTAATTGGAGTAATTTGTTAACATCTCACTGTCACCTTCATTTTTGTATTTACGTCATCATTACGACCTGCTTTGTGTCTTATACCCCCGGATGCTACTATTAAATGGACCGTGGAGATTTATACTATGCAAGTAAATAAGTGAAATTATTTCTAGTATAATTAGGTTGATTTAAATCTTCAGATGTTGTCCTAGCAATTCAGCCTCAAATAAAGTGCATTTGTAAAAATTAAGATACTTAATGCACCGAACTCATTAAACACTATTTACCTATTGTCAGACTTGTTTGTTAGTCTATGTTCCTTGTCATTACGAGAAGTGTAAGAATGATCAGGTTCCACTGCATGATTACTGCTTTCTTGTTCAGTGTATATCTATTATCCTCTAGAACGGTCTCAAAGAACCCATGCCAATAGGTGTTCGGCTTCTCGATATGCTAACTGTTCCGTTCTACCTATGCATGTACATATATCGCTTTAAGAATGTTGCGAGCGTCTATGGTTAAATAGTGTCTGGAAAGTTCTCCTGTACTTGGAACTCATGTTGTAATACAAAATAATATCGACGCTAGAGTTAATTTATTGACACACATAGCAGAACGACCAGCAGACCATAGAGATGTTAATATATCTTCCCAAAACATTGAATACTGGCCTAATTATAAATGTCGCCAATGAGATCAAGGCACCAGGTGTGTAGCAGACGATTAATATAGTGGCTATCAACACAATCATTTTGATTGTTTTCTGTTCCCGCGGAAATACACCATTCACCTGAGATGTTGTAGATGTCGCCTCTTTACGCCACTCGGATGACCTTTTCAGTTTGACCACCAACGCAACAGTTAAAAAGACAACGCCAACAAAAGATTTAAAAAAACAAAAACAAAACAATGCAGACTATTCCCAATACCTTTGCCACTTTTTCTAATTTCTATCACTTGTATATTTCAGAGATACGAGAGTTCTGTTCATCTCACAATAAAGTTCAACCCAAGAGAGGATGTATTCTCGGGCACAATTATTACATTAACAATGTAAATAAAAATAACTGCCAGGGACGTTACCTTTGCAGTTACCAAAGATTTAACTTTCAAAGGTCAGGCGATGCTTAAATACCTTTCGGCCCTTATGTAAATAGTGATGTAGCTTGCGATTCGACAAAAGCACACACGTCGCCATCCCCTGATAGGAATGCCACATACAGACAAACCCATGGGACAAAAGATTCAAGTTGTGGATTCAGACATTCAAATCCACACCAGAAATAACAAACAGAAAAAGTCCGAGACGTCAAGAAAAAAGAAATACAATGTTAACAGTAGTGTTGAAACCTTGTTTGCAGAAAATAATGATGTTGCTAATGTTGGCAACTATTCCTAACAGCCGATTGTAAGGGACAGAACTGCGACATTAATAATTAAAATAATTCTTAACTCTTCGTTACTTCCAATTCCAATTCCAATCCCAATTTCTGGTACAAGTACCCTCTTTCAGCCTTCGAATTTTCGACTTGGCTATGTAGGAGTGTTTATGGTGTAGCTTGAAGTTTGTCTTTCGTACTTTGGGCTGCTTGTTGTCAGCTTCCCGGCTTCTGTTAGGTTGATTGCGTTCGTTACTTTCTTGATGAGGTATTTCATGTCTGGACAGAGTCTCGCACTTGTTGAGGCCTGGAGTAATTGGGTACCCACCTCTTCCTATGGTGCTGTTTCCTTCAGGGAGCTTTACCAGTTGTCGTCTCTCCTGGTGTTCCTTCTATTTCCCCGTCGTGAGCTGCCTTCGAATCTTCTCGGCGTTCGCCAGTCGGGTCTTGGTGTTGAGCGATATCGTCCTTCCTCTGTTGATTCTTCGTCTGTTTGTGCTCTTGTGTCCTCTGCTTCGGATGTGGCTGTCTGGATCTTGGTCTGGAGAAGATCGAGTTTCTCATGAAAAGTGTCTTGTATTTTAAGTAGCTGTTCATCCGTCTCAGCCTTTATAGCAGCCATTCGAGCGACACCCTGTTCTATCTTCTGCTGCACTTGCTTCATTTCGTTGAGGATGCGCTGAACGGCCGTTATCTGTGTTTCTTGCTTCTTGTGTTTATCCTCCTCCCTGCTTGATAGCCTTTCTTCTGTCTCAGCCTGTATAGCAGTCATTCGAGTGACATCCTGCCCAATCTTCTGCTGAACTTGCTTCGTTTCGTCCAGGATGCGCTGAGCGGCTGCAATCTGAGTCTCTTGTGTCTTGTCTTTTCCTTCCTCCATGCTGTTGAACTTCGATCGCAGGTCCCTCAGTTATCCTTCAAGTTGCGCATTGTCGCTTTTTGTGAGTCGATTGGTGGCCTCGTACTGCCTCCTAGCTTCTTTATAGGGCAGGTTAGTCTTGATGGCGATCTTCATGGCTTCCTTGCTGTCTTGGTGGCAGGGGCAGCCGAGGTACCTGGCGCCGTGGTTGCCGAGGCAGTTGGCGCACTTTCTGTTATTGTTAGGCCTCCTGAAGTCCTTGTCGATCTTTGCATGCTGGCACTGACTGTATGGATGAGGTCCAGAGTAATATCTGCAAACTTCAACCTCACTCTCTTGCAGGTAACACGGGTGTGCCAAAACTTCTAGCACTTGGAGCACTGCAGCACTCTCGGTATGTAGTAGTGCTCTGAAACTGGGTCTCTCTTGTCCCATCTGATGTATTGAGGAATCACTCGGTCCTCCGATGTTACTATGACGACTGTGGAGGGGATGTTGTTCTTCCCGATGAGCCTCTCGGCACTGGTGATCTTGAGTTTCTTGTTCTCCCTTGTCAGCATCTCCCTGATCTGGTCGTTGGTGAGATGGGTCTTGACTCGTTTAATGGCCCATTGTTTCATCGTGCTGTGTCGGGCGGCTTCCAATACTATGCCATGGTGAAGCTGTATGGTGGCTTTCTCCTCTTGTGTTATCTTCTGGATACGTGCTGTGGTTTTTGGGTTTTTATTGACTGAGACCACTACTCCATCAAGTGTCTTGCGCAGCTGGTTGATACTGTGTCTTCCCAGCTCGTTTTCCAACAGACTGATTATCGACAGTTTAGCCTCACCCACGCTTGTCTGTTTGGGCAGTATTCTGCCGGTGAGGTCCTCAGATGTTGCTGTTGTTTCCTCCTGTGTGGAGGTCACTGGAAGATTGGGCTGCATTGTCTTGGAGCTGGTTGGAACTTCCCGGCTGCTGCTGGCTTGAGTTGTGGTTTATTCATCAATTGGGACGGCTTCAACTGGTGTAGGAGCCGGACTGCTGCTCGTAGATATAAGCTCAGCAGTCGTAGCGGCCTTCCTCGCCTCTACCTTCTTCTTCCAGGCTGCATATAGCGCATGACTCTGCGCGGCACTTTTAACGAGAGGCATCCTCTGAGTTATCCGATAAGGCAACTTGCTCTCGATACCGCGTCGAGTCGATGTGATCGATGTGTGACGATCGATGGAAAGATGAAAAAAAGTTTCGTTACTTAAACCGTCTGTCGTATATGTATACAAATAGCAATTCTTAGCAATTCAGTCAAAGTATGGGCATATATATTCTAATTTAACTGCACAACTCTGACTTGAAGACAATTACAATCTGTGACATTTTGTAAGAATGATATTTGTTTCCTTTCGCTCGCTTTGACCTCAAGCGTTATCCATGCACGTGATACAATTTCTAGTGCACTGGACTGATTTGTGCGTTTATTAGCTGTCCCAATTACCAGTATCCCTCGCTTGCCATGAGTCAGATGTCCTAAAGTTGTAACTTTGTCAAGCAAAATACTAATTATCTTAATATAAACTGTCTCCGCATAGGAATGTTTCAATAGTTAGATATCTTAGCTGTATGTCTTCGTGCGCGAAGTGGTTTACGTTTATTTGGTTGGTTTTCATAAACTAAGTGAGGCTGCCAACTGGCGCATACTCACCACTTCAAGTTCGAAACAGACTGGTTCTATGTCTTCAAAGGACCGGAAGACTATGAAAATGATAGTTTTCATCGCCACCGTTCTCATCGGTTACTATACGCCTGGATCTATAATCTCAATGACGGCATTCATTGTTGGACCAGAATTCAACATACAGGGCAAGTACCTCAACATATGTATGACTACGTGGCTCATTGCCTTGTCATTCCAGACGCTCAACTCCAGCCTTAATATACTGTTTTATTACACCGTTGTGACATGTTGGGTGGAAAAGGTCAGTACACACAAGTGCATTCCCCGCGATAAGTAACGTTAGAGAGCTGGGACTTATTTCCAATAATGTGGGTATGTCACGGAATGTGATGTGACACGGAAGGACTCTGGATGTCTAGGGGACTCCTGGATAAAATAAAGAACCACACTAATTTATGTCCTTCCCCAGGAGAACCAAATTTAGGTCACAATCCCCCAATTATATCTATTTCTCCAACAGGTGAAAAGAGTACAATAATAATTTAAGAATAAAGAGTTCTCCTAGCTGGACAATTTGGAACCTGAGAGTTTACAGTAGGATCAGTAGATTAAGCTGCCCACTAGTGTTTACCCAGCCACAAGGTGTTCCAAAATATTCAAAGTATGTTAACTACTCACTTAATTAAACATATAATTGAACTTGAATAACATCACAAGTTAGTGAAGAAGAGGAAGGTTAAATTTCATCGTTTTAATTCAACCAAAATAATCTGAAGGCTGGAGGAAAATTAATAAGAGGCTTCTCAAAATGAAATGCACAAACAACACATCAAGCATGCATGAATGTATGAAACATCATGAGTGCAGTATTATTTAAAATATGCTTTTCACGAGAAGACCTTTCAACCCTCCAGTAATGCTATAAAATCACGCAATAAAATGTATGGTGTTAGGTAAAATGTCCTAAAACGTTCTGGTATAATACTATTGAACACGGTTCTATGAAGTAATTTGAAGCTGAGATCCAATTAAGTGGGTATTCAGTTCATAGATTTCCCGACGAGAAAGCCCATACTACATTATGACAAAAGTTCTCGTCAGTGTAGATGGAATACAACTTTGTATGAGATTGGTTTGAGTGTTCTGAGTAACTTGATTCACAGATTGTATTCGCTGGAGATTATGGAATTGGGCAGATCCCACAAGACTGAGTTTCCATACAGGAGTATTTCAGATTGACTCCAAGACAACCAGACATTGTGGCGATTGATCCACCACTCTGACAAAAAGCTGAGCTTTTCCATATTCATCCCAGACAAATCGTTTGCTTATTTCATACTGGAATCATCCACGAATACCATATCCTCTCAGAGATCACGGAGGAGGTAAATCCACATTGGACAGCAAGAACTTTTTTTTTTTTTTGGAACGTTTATTTCATACAAAGCAATGTATATTTACAAGGTGTAATGTGTGTTTCTTTTGTTTGTGGTACAGAAAGAACTACGTCTTGTCCTCAGAAATATATTTCACGAAGTGCGCGTTGAGCTGGGCTGGGCTATCCCACAAAGCATTGCGGGACGCTATCAGTCCCTCTTTAAACCAATCGTCTATTAGACTAGGGACTCTGCCCTGGTTTCATTCTGAGTTGATACGTCCAAGAATAGATATGACAACTGCATATCGCATGGTGTGAATTGGTGCAAGGTGGTACATGTGCTTATCCGATTCCGTGTTTATGCAGCGAACTGATGGGATTGATCACATAATGTTAAAACCGTGAGTTCTAAGTACAGAGATACGTTCCCGAAAGTCATTTTAAAGTGTCCACAGGGCTAATGTACATTGCAAAAATGGCTCACCATTATTTTTCTTACTTGCACTTTTTTAGCACTATGTATGATGTTACTCGTAGTTTGTGTTGTGTGCTCTTAAAGAGAAACTACCTAGCAAAAATGTGGGTTGTGTTGTTTCCGCTTACAGAGAGGTTGAGATAATTACTGCTGTCGACGGACTTGTAACCAGTCCATTAGTCTCTAGTCTCTTGGTGAGAGTGGAGGGATGGAATTTATTACCAATATCGCGACCTAGAACAGGGGTGGGCAAACTTGTTGTACGTAGGGCCACACTGACAAATGTAAAGTTATTGGGAGGCCGCATATATATTATGTTCACTTTGTTTAAGCAACCTATCAGAGTAAGTAATAATGAATTATTGATAGGTTATTAAACAGTATAAATAACTAATTATTGCAGTTTTATTTTACGTATACACTTATACATTAAATTTTACAATATGGACAACAGCTTTTACTAATGTGTTAACAAGATTTTATATTTTATTTTTATTATAATAATTTTGTTATAAATTATCTATCAGTGGCTTTAATTTAGACACAAATCTACTACAATGAGACTACAATTGTTGATTTCTAATGAGATGTATGTAACTGCTTGCAATTTTTGACAATATTCTTGAAATCTGGTGCAAGTTTACTTGTTGAAATTCGCATGACAGTATGCAAGATGCAGTCCGATAATAAAGATCTTTTCTTAGATTTGTTGATCTTCAAGCAATAAAGTGCTTGTTCACAAATGTATGTTGATCCAAATAATGATAAATGTTTAACTGCAAAGTTTTCCAAGCTGGGAAATTATTCTTCTGATAAAGATCCATAGAAATCCAGTAAACCATCTGACTTGAATTTCTCTTTAAGGTAATGATCTGCTTGTAGTCAAGCAGCTCCAACTGTATGTCCTCTGTGGCTGTATCAGCTTCTGCACTAAAAGGGGATCTGAGAATATTGAACTGTGGCTCTAAGTTTTTGAAATCTTGAAATTCAAATTTAAGAAATATATCAAGAGTACCACAATAAATAAATTAATTTGAACATTGTAAGTGTGGAAATAATTTATAACAGCAAAAAACTTTTAAATTTAACATTTTCTTGCAAAATAAATCATTTTATTCACAGGACAAATATCTCTTTTTCATAAAATCATCCTTGTTAAATTTTTACATGTCGATAAATATGTATGTATATTAAAATCGATAAATTCGCATCTTAGCATTTCATTACGAAGGTCAAGGACTATTTACAAAAATAGAAAATTAGAAAGAAATATTATCAAAAATGTTAAAACTATCATAACGATACATAAATGTATGTACAATTCAACAGAATAACTTAAAAACGAAGTAAACATTTTAAATTCTAAATGTCCTCGAGGTCCGCATAATATCAGAGGACCTGACCTAGAGGATGAGTAGCAAATGGATCAATTTTTTGCGAGCTGTCCAGAAAGGAATGGCGACGAGGAAAGGAACTGGCCATTCCACGTAATTATTTCGTGGCCTCTAGCATATGAAGGCCCAACATCTCACATCACAATGGTAGTATCCTCAATGGAATCTATAGCAATACCCACATCACAAAATGTATTTAAGCTGACAATATCGCACTTCATTCTTCTGTGGACTTGATTTGCTTCTGTCTCTCACGTCACAGACAAAGTGACAAAGACGTGTGTATGTTAAGTTTCTTATAATACCAAGTGCACTTTGACAATACCAGATCGCCTATGATGGACCACAATATTGGTTTTCGGGACACAGACATGTTGTGACTTCTAGTTAAATAGTCAGCGGTTCTAAAGTTGCTATAATCCTCAGTCATACCACTAAACACTTCTCATACATAATATACGACATATCAAACGGCAGTTTTCACTCCTCACTAGCGTAGTATGTTTACATGTATAAACTATTACATATTTATTGTAGATTCCATACTCTCGAGGTAAGGTAATACATTCAGTTATCATTTCCCAGCTGAATGGTGTGTGTGGTTTAATCTCACATAAAAGTTAGTCATAATGTACATTATATTTAACTTCATTGTCTTCTTAGTTTCGTTCGCTTAAACTAGTCTATAGTTGCAATTTTCTGTATTGCAAAATTTCACTGTTGTCTGCAGATCCATCAGGTCAGTGTATAGTAGTGTAGTATTGGCACATTGCCGTCTTGACAGACGATAGTTTGTGCTTTAAAAAGGCATAATAACTTTTACCTATGATAAAAATATTTTACCTGTAAATGTCCGTTCACAGTGGGTGCATGTGAACACGTGGTCATTTCCACCATCATGCACCATCTTACGTCTCACACGCTCTGTGTGTGACTTATCTGCAATAGTTTTTTCCTTTGTCTTTATTTCATTTCTGATGTTTGCCCTCCATGCAACACGTTCAGTGGCGAAATGCTCCCAATGTGCATTATCAATGCCTGTATCAATCATGTCCCGCTTACACACATCTTTGTATCGTAGTAGAGGCCGACCCTGAGATCTCTTATCCATCTGTAATTCACCAAAAAAGATGTCCTTTGGTATTCTACCATCATCCATCCTCCTAAGATGTCCTATCCATCTAAGTCTACGAAGACTGCGCATGGAATAAACCGTCACACAACCTGATCTTTCCAATACTTCAGTATTTGTGATTTTGTCTTGCCACTTAATACAAAGAATTCTTCGCAGACACCGCATATGAAAGCTGTTTAAACGTTTCTCTTGGTGTGAGTAAGTTGTCCAGATTTCACTGCCATAAAGAAGAGTACTAAGGACACAGGCTTGATAGACAAGGACTTTTGTTTGGCAGTAAGCTTCCTGTTCTCCCAGACTCTTTTTCTTAACCTGTTCATTGTTGTTGCTGCTTTACCAATCCGGATGTTGATTTCCTGATCTAGGGATAATTTGTTATTTACAACTGATCATAGATATGTAAAATGGTCTACCATCTCTAGTTCGGTGTCGTCAATAAAGATTGATGGTACCCCATGTGCACCTTGTGACATAACCTGTGTCTTCTTTTTGCTAATTGTTAAACCAAATTCAGAACAAGCATTGGAGAATGCAGATATAGTATGTCCACATTTGTTTGCCTTCATTCACGATCAATTATGTTGAAAACTGTCTAATGCATCGTTATGAAATTTTTCCAGCCGTCTTATATTTACCCCCACCCAAGGAATATGTCTTTGATAGGTCCAAAAACAACTTAAATCATTGAAAGCGGCAACATTTCTTTGATGTTTTGCTGAACAACTAGTGATTTCTTGCTAACAAAGGTATTTTTACGGTAATGGGAGACCTGCAAATTCTGATGACACACAAAGGCGTATCCGGATTCGTATGGGAGTGGGTGCAATGATTGAACTAGCTTAAAATCGACAGGGTCGGCTGCATTGCACCGGGTTTTTATCCCATATGGCTCAGTTTCTTTCCGCAGCGCGGAAAGCGTCGCACAAAGCACGAACTCCGTAGCTCCAGCGACGACCCTCGGGAGTCTCCGAAAAAATGCACTCGTGAAATGAAGGTCGCGGCCCGGAATCGAACATACAACCTTCGGAGCCCGAGTCAGACGGCTTGACCACTTCACCACGGAGAATCCCGAGAGGGGTGCAATGCGTAATATTAGTAAAGACAGAGAATTTACAGAGGCACGGGGTAAATAATTTGTAAATTAACAGGAAAGTAGAAGGAATATATTTCTTACCTTATTTTTCATTTCCTTCTTGTTTCTTCAGCTGATGCTGATGCTGTAATGTTTAGGGCCTGCAATTCGTCTGAATAGTTGGAGCAAAATATCCCAGTAAGTGTGTACGTAGATTAAGGTCTGCGATCTGCTCAGACCTTAATCTGTGTCGGACGATTCCAGTAGGTTGATTATTGCTCTCGGTTGCATAAACTTCAATCCATCCTTTCTCCACTAGTCCTCTTCCTCTTTCAACACATAGTCCTGACGTTTTTTCCAGTAACTTTTATCAATATTTAATAGCGCGGACAGACAGACAGACAGCCAGACAGACAGACAGACAGACAGACAGACAGACAGACAGACAGACAGATAGACAGGTAGGTAGGTAGGTAGGTAGGTAGGTAGGTAGGTAGGCAGAAAGGTAGGTGGGTGGGTGGATGGCTGGCTGGCTGGCTGGCTGGCTGACTGGGTCGGTCGGTCGGTCGGTCGGTCGGTCGGTAAGTCGGTCGGTGGGTCGGTCGGTCGGTCGGTCGGTCGGTCGGTGAGTGGGTGGGTGGGTGGGTGGGTCGGCCGGCAGGCAGGCAGGCAGACAGACAGACAGACAGATAGATTAGATAGATAGATAGATAGATAGATAGATAGATAGATAGATAGATAGATAGATAGATAGATAGATAGATAGATAGATAGATAGATAGATAGATAGATAGATAGATAGATAGATAGATAGATAGATAGATATCGGTAGGTCGGTCGGTCGGTCGGTCGGCCGGCCGGCAGGCAGGCAGGCAGGTAGGTAGGTAGGTAGATTAGATAGATAGATAGATAGATAGGTAGGTAGGTAGGTAGGTAGGTAGGTAGATAGATAGATAGATAGATAGATAGATAGATAGATAGATAGATAGATAGATAGATAGATAGATAGATAGATAGATAGATAGATAGATAGATAGATAGATAGATAGATAGATAGATAGATAGATAGATAGATAGATCCCCGCCAGGAGCCGTGCCTAGCCAGCTAGTTTATTTATATAATCACGTTTCATGAAAGAACCCATAGTTTGACGACACCTCTGAACTATAACACTCAGTCTGTGCAAATACGAAAGAAGGCCAGACAATTATAAAAATATCACGAATGTGTCTTGCTGGCGCTGTAATACTCTTAAAATGATGGCATTAATGGCGGGGCAGAAAAATATATACAGCATATAAACAAACATTGAAATCTGCTGTACAATCTCCAGAACAAAAAAATTTTGCTGGGTGGACATAATGATAAGATTATATACTAAATCTCATCATTTTCCCTCAGTTGGTAACTGAGAAATTGAATTTTATATTGAGGCAACACCAAAATAAAACACTATAGTAGCTGTTGTAATTCTTCCTCACAAACAGCAAAAATATTTAAAGGGGTTACTGAGACGTCATGTAAAGAATATGCAAGTAGCTTTAACTATATCTTACGTCGAAACTATAAAAAATATAATCAGCATCCGTCTTTGCTTTCCACGCAAGAATGAATGTATCATCGCAGTTCCTTGCACTCTACGCACTCTGCAATCAACGCCAGCATTTATTGGATGTTTGTTTGTTTGATTGTATTTGTTTTTGTTGTTATGTTATTTTTTTCCGTTACGCAACTTTACAGTTAATAGTTTGCCTTGCTTTTTGAACAATGAGAAAATAAAAGCAAAGCGATCTGTTAACAAATCGCTGGCGGCCGACTTCCACCAACCAGGTGTGCTGGGATTCTGAAACTGCGTTCACTTCTTCTTTTGCTTGCTGGCTTGCTTGTGTTCGGTGGCTGTGAACTCCAGCGCTAAGTCCTGTCGGATGAAGACATCCTGTTGTCCAACATCAGTGTGATGTCATACAGGACCTGAGGTTTGCGTGAGTATCCGTTGTCCCATGTCTGGCTTATTGGTGTGCAGACTGGTGGTTCCTCGCCGTGCAGGCAGACACTCTCCGACTTCGGAGGAATCAACGATCCTATTGACTTTAGCCAGGACCCCAAAGGGACCTGTTGCCCAGGACGCTCGGCGAGGACGCGTCAGTAGGTCTTGGCCAGTATAGAACCCAGCCCTGGTGCCTTGGAAACACCTCTGCGTCCCACTACTTCTTTTGTCATAGACGACGAAAACATTGCAGTAACTTGAGCAATTATGAATGAAATCAATCAGAATAGATATTTTGGTGCCTCTATAACATAAGATGGAAGATGTATAAAAATTCGAAGTCTAGAACAATTTAAACAAAATCAGCATCCTCTTAGATGAGGAATATATTTCAAGCAGCTTGACTTTATCAATGAAGGTGACAATGGTAATTTGTACGTATAGATCCAAAAAATTATGTTTTTGTTTCAGATTATACGTATACCCAACGTCATTTAATAATAGTTATATAGAACAAGTGTCAGTTTGTAAGAGCATTATAGGGCCAGTGTCAATTCTGAAGCGGTTTATGTTGCTAATTTCAGTTCCAAATTCTAAATTTCCACAGCTCACACAGCTTCTTATCTATAAAATGCCAGTAGAAAGTGTAAATGGGCACAACGAGTTGGGCCTTATCTTTGATATAAATCTAACCTTTAATTCCGATTTTCAAGCGTTCGTTAAACAAAGATCGAAAATGTAAATGAAATTGATCAAATTATAAATTTAATTGATGAAGACACAATAAAGATAATCTATACTTCTTACATAAAGACGTATATTGACTATTGCTTCACATACTAAGACGGTTATTCCAATTTAAGTGCCAAGCAACTTTACTCACTTCTGAAACGGGCTGTGAGTTAAATTTATAGTAAACATGTAACTGACAATCCAGGCCTTCATTGACGCCTTCGGTTACGACCACCAGCAAACACTTACTTTTCAATGAAACCGTCACTAATTCACAAAATTTTACATCGGAATTGTTGAAATTACTTTTGGCCATTGTTTACTTTTTTGTCTGTTTAATTCACTAGATTTTTAAACCCCTATTTTTATTTTATACAAAGCAGTGTGTATTTGCATGGTGTAATGTGTGTTTCTTTTAATTGTATATATCACAGAGTATTGCCGTTTGTTGTATTAAGTGACAAATGTGTGAATACAAAAAATGCATCTGATACATACTAATATAGTTCATTAGAATTTCTTTCATACTCCAAATAGTCTCATTCACACTTAGTTTTATTTAAACAAGTTTCACGGTATCGCTTAATCTTTCATACTCCGAGTATTCCCATTCACGTTTGCTTTCTAAAAATGATACATCTTGTATATCTTGTATTACCGCGGTAGACAATTCAAATTACTGTGTGAATATGTGTATTGTATATTTCAGATTGAAGGGTGTATCTTATTACTTAAGTTTATGTTGCATTATTTCTTCAATGTGTACCTGACGAGATGCAGCGAAATATTCCAGACGATAAATCGTGTGATATTATCTTTATTAGGTGTTTTTGTGTTAAATCTTGATTCTTACACTCTTCATACCGGCTTCATAGCGAAGAGGTTACAGATGCAGTTCAGTAATCCCGCATATCGGCGTTCGGAACACAGCTGCAAGCGATTTGGCATCAGACCGCCTCGTGTTGGTTGTTTACAACATTGTATGGGTGCCGGTCCTTCAGAAAGCAATGACAATCTACTGAACGTAAACTTGCTAAGAGATTACAACAGCAAAACATGCTTGTGTTGACTGCGACGTCCTGTAAAGGATATGCAACTAACTTTACCTGAACTCTCTTCATAATTATTCTCAGTAACATCTTTGTCACATAATCGATAAGACATATTGTGCGATGATCTCCAGCTTCTAAAACACCGGCATTCATTAACTGGGTTATACATTTATTTTTATAGGTAAGTAGACTGTAAATATGCTGTTCGTTATCCCGTATATCCACGTGGGGAAAATGGCAGCTGCGAGAATCGGCAGCGGTTCGCACCGCACTGGTAACTTATGGGGGGTATGTGAGCCAGTCGTTCAGACAGCAATGGCAAACTACTAAACGTAAAACTTTCCTAGTACATCAACAGCAGCTGAAAAATGCTGGTGTTGACTGCAGCGTCCTGTAAGGGATATGTGTAATACGATTATAACTTCCTTACAATTCCCTAGTATTGACTCCTTAAGTACCATACTTGGGGGGGGGGGGAGAAAACGGGGCTTAATTGACCTGTGTGGCGTTATAAGTTATGTGGCCCTGGTTTAAATCCTAGCCCAGTGATTGGTCGAGTACCCGGTCCAGGCCGTGGCGCTAGAATTGAACAAAGAGTTAGTACACACTGGTCAGTTAGAGAACAAAGATCAAACAGGTAGCCCCCCCCCCCCTCCCCCTCTCCCGTTTGGGAGGACAAAACAGCCAAAAATATTTCACTCTCTTGAGCCTAGGCACGTGGAAAATGCATTATGAATGTGCAATCATGTCTTTTGATAAGGTACATATATCATTGTGTTTAAATAGGAATTCTCAAGATGATAAATCAACAATTCTTGTGAACTATGGCCTGAGTGATTGACTTCTACTAAGCGGCCATGTTTGACTTACTGCCGATTTTCTAATGTTATACAGTTTCAAATTCCTATGTATAACTTATTATATGCATTATGAAACTATCTAACTATCAATGCATATCAATCTGAAAATGTTCTATGTGCTATAGAGTGTTCATTCTAAGGACATTTCACGAACTTTCTCTCCATGCGGAAGAATAATATTATTAACGCATCTTATGGACCAGTTCATGTTGGAGAAATAGTTCTGCTAATGTGTAATTTGAGCTATCTTGCCATTACGGCACATATTCTTGTTTATATCTTAGTAAGCACACATGTGTGATGATCGTGTAATCTTTTCATAAGCATGCAAGGGAAATGCCATGTTTAATGAATAAAATCTAGAGAAAGATAGAAAGAAAACGCATTATACATACATATATATATATATATATATATATATATATATATATATATATATATATATATATATATATATATATATATATATATATATATATATAAAATGTGTTTTCTTTCTTTCTTACTTGAGATTTTACTCATTAAACATGGCATTTCCCGTGCATACTTATGAAATGATATATCGTGTTTGTCGGCGCCTGGGCTAATATTATGTTCAGAAATTGCCAACAACGTTCAGAACACTTACCATACTGCAGAAGTGTTTTCCTGAAAATAAAACAGGGTACTTCTTATGCTAGCAGCAATTGGTGAGTTATATATAACAGCGTTCACTAACCCCCATGCGCCTATAGGCAGGTGGGAAAGAGGACCGTCTGTTCTGATCTTATGATTTGATGAGTTTGATGAGTGGTAGAATTATCCCATGAATGGCCTTTGCATTATTATTATCTTTATGATTATTATTTATACTATATGAGGGATTCCTATGTTTTCTCTGTTACAAGAATTATGTATTCTATTCATGATTGTATTTTGTATTGCTGGAGTATACATTTTAATGTTACCCCAGTGGGGACACGATGATTATCATGAAATAAGCCTTGTAGTTGTCTTTACCACAAGAAGAGAATGTTGACTGATATGGTTGTTGGCCTTTCGCCTAATGCTGATTACAGCTAACGAAGACGAGGAGTCCTAGACAAAAGGCCTATGTCTCAGGGATTCTTGTCATGAGAAGACAGGTGTGATATCAAGATGATTGAAGGGTTTAGGTTTCTCAGATTCATCAACAGATCCCAGTAAGAGGCTCCGATAAGAATACTAAGTGAGGGGATACTCTACTCACATTTGGAGTTGGAATTACTCTACAATCGGAGAAGAGGGACTGGAAAAATTGAAAAATCACTACTTTCTCCTTCCCTTTGTTGTATTTGTGTTGTGAAAATGTTACCACACCACAAGTTGTATTAATGCTTGGGATTGTGTTCTTTACTCATTCCTAGCTCTAGAGAGAAGCAGGTGGTGGTTTGGACATTATCACCGAACAGGATCCTTGGTCAACAGCCTGTACAAATGATACATGGAAAAACGTCAAAGCAACGAAGGGACAGTCTCAGTTGTAACAAAACTAACAGCAGTGAGAATCCTCCAACTGCCTGTTGGATTCCCAAGTTCATAGAATACTCAAACGTATTCTCCTTCGACACAAATCATAAATAAGCAAGGCAAGTTCAACAACAGGTCCTAGACATGAACACTGTTGGGAAGACACTATGAAACAACTGAGAGGAGTCAATGTTTATATACATGCAGCAGAAGGAATACTCCAACTGTCTTGCAACTCCCAATACGTGTGCTTTAAAGTATTCTTCTGTTCCATGCTTGTGCAGCCCTGGACCTAGTCCCAAATGATACCAATGAGTGACTCTCAGCATTGTATGTTCCTACACTGAAATGGATATTGAATCAAGACTCTATGCTGGTCCCATGTCGGTCTGATTGCCCTATCATCAAGTGTGGGTTGGGCTATAAACTGGAGACTTGGTGTGTGTAAAAGCCTTTTGAACAAGCTTCGAGATTCTGATATAATAAGCAGAGAAGCTGGAAGGTCGTCATCTTTTTCATCTATGCTCAGGCCAACGAACACAAGCAAGCAAGCAAGCATCTATGCGATGATGTAGGGAAGTACCTTCTGTCAAGATTTCAGTGGAGCTCCTGAAAGTTTGACGGACCTAAGCCTCGATTTCACTAAGACACCAAGCCCACTTGCAACAGAGTATTCGTGAATTCAGCCCCTGGAGGCTAGGGATTATGTTCTATTTCTTTCCCTGATATTGTGGAATATAATATATTCGCCAGCAAATTACCAGTGGATAAATTGTGTGGAAAAGAACTGAGTGCAACAATCGGTCCCTGGATAATAAGGACATTATCTTCTAGGCATTTGAGATAAATAACTATCATCAGAAGAAAGCACAGGAATGCAACTAAAGACTAAAATAATTAGTCTAGTTATTATGTATTGAATGGGCATTATGTTTGGTTTTATGAACTCATACCATTGTTGTCGTTTTTTGTGTTTTTTTTTTTTTTTTTTTTTTTTCTTTTTTTCTTTAAATCTGTAGATTTGTCAATGGTGGGAGAACTAAATAGTGGCTTTGTTTTGGATGTAAGAGCATTGATTTTTTGGACAATGGGGTTATCACATGTGAATGTGTACATGCGTCATATTTCATCCCATGCATATTCCAAACTCAATGTGATCATTACACTTGCATATATGTTACTACAGACCTTGATTGAATTCCTGCTGAACTGTTTGTCCAAATGTTGATGTTTACGTTAAGTGCTTGTTGATGTTTGTTCAACAATGTTTGTTCTGTATGTTGTAAACAATCAATGTTCTCTAATACTATGTCAATTTTAAAAGGTGGTCGAGCTGGAGTAAAGAAATACACATAGACACAGTTATTTAAAGGAGTGGAGTATTTCCCCCTTGGGTCTGTAGTAGAATTCCATGATCACCTTGCCTATAGAAGTTAGTGAGAATCTAAATCCATCCCATCTGGGATCCCCTAGACAAACTAAGCAAATATTCTCATATTAATTAAATCTTACATCCCACAATATGCAACATTTAAAAAAAATGACTGTACAATGTACCACTATTATAGACTTCATTTATAATGGGTTATGAATAACATTAGATGGAAGGTGTAACATATAGATGAAAAACATAATAAGACATGAAAAAAACTGCATTATATAAACTGAATAACATAATACACAATTAATTCTTGTTACTGGAGGTGATACAAATACATTTTA
>JACEFZ010001970.1:0-35000 GCA_014155875.1 Cepaea nemoralis | reverse complement strand
TGTTGTCTTTGAGGGTGGTCAGAGCCAGGCATTTAGTTACGTACTTCCCGCCCGGTGTCTTCAGGTGTTTATTTGTTCAACAAACTTTCTTTATTTACAGTTGTCATTATCTGCTCCACTGGACGAACACACGAATAAACAGATCCATCCAACAGGAACTCAATATAGAAATATATAGGTTTTTAGTTAGTTGCATTTTCTTGACATGACGTTGCAGTCAACTCCAGAATGCATTGGCTGTTTGTGATTTACTATGCATATTAGTTCAGTTGTTTGTCACGGCTTTCTGAACAGCCGATGTCTCATATCATCGAAATCAACGCAATGCATTCTACTTCCAAATCGGCTGAGGTCGATTTCTAAGCCTCAACTAAGTAAATCGTGGAGTTATGAAACTTCGTGTCTCAATATCGTTTATACCACATACGACATTTCGAAATACTATTTGGAAGGCGATTTGTACAGGTCAAGTCAATAGGTGATGATAATAATTATTGTCCTGATTATTATCAGCTTGGCTGTTCTCAGATGTGTTGCTGTACACTGTTGTTCTTCTCTAGATTGTTTCCTTACGTCTGTGTGCTTTGAGATTACATGTTGTTTTTTGTTAGAATGACCAAAGTCCACCGTGTCATGATCATACTGACGTGTGTGTAGCCATCTGATTTGCATTAATAGTTATCTAACCATCCGTTGCTCTATTCCGCACACTCTTTTCTAGTCTTCCTATGCAGCAAAACAAGAAGCCTCCACGAACATAAACCGATGTGTGTTCACCTACTGTTTGCTAACTGTTCAGTACTACCTAAGTATGTACATATACCGCTTTAAAACTGTTGCAAACATCGATGGTTAAATAGTGCCTGGAATGTTCTCCTGTAATTGGAACTCATGTTGTAATATAAAATAATATTTACGCTAGAGTTAATGGTCTGACACACACAGCCGAACGACCAGCAGGCCATGTCGATGTTGACATATCTTCCCATCATATTTAATTCTGGACCAATTACAAAAGTCGCCAATGAGATCACTGCACCAGGCGTGTAGCAAACAATTAATACAGTGGCAATCAACACAATCATTTTGATTGTTTTTTGTTCCCGCGTTGATATAATATTAAGCAGAGATGTTGCAGATGTCGCCTCTTTACGCCATTCGGATGGTCTTTTCAGTTTGAGCACCAATGCAACGGTGAAAAAAACAACACCGGCAAAAGATACGAAACCAAACAGAGAATGCAGAATATTCTCCACACCTTCTACACTTTTTCTGTTACTTGTAAATGTCAGAGATATAAGACACCTGTTTCTGTCAGAATAAAACTTCCACCCAAGATATGAGGCTGTATACTCGGGCACGAGAACCAAAATATTAAGAATGTAAATAAAAACAACCACCAACGACGTTACCTTTGTAGTTACCAAAGATTTCACTTTTAAAGGCCAGGCGATGCTTAAGTACCTCTCGGCTGTTATGTAAATAGTGATATAGCTTGTGATTCGACAAAAGCACACATGTGGCCACGCCCCTGATAGAAATGCCACATCCAAGCAAACCCACGGGACAATAGTTCCAAGTTGTGGATTCAGACAAATACAAACCCACTCCAGAAATAACAAGCAGAAAGGTCCGAAACAGCAAGACCAAGAAATGCAATGTTAACAGTGGTACTGAAACCTTGCTTGATGAAAATAACGATATTGATCATGTTGGCAACTATCCCCAACAAACCGATTATAAGGGAAAGAACTGCGAAATTAATAATTTCAATAATTCTTCGCCCTTCAACACTTAAATCGCCTGTCGCATTTGTATACATTGTTGGCAATTCAGTCATCGTATGGACCTATATATTGAATTTTAACTGCAAAACTCTAACCTGAAGGCAATCACAATCTGTGACATTTTGTACTAATGATATTTATTATAATGATAATATAGGATTCGCAATAAGACAGCAAAATATCTTACATTTTAACTCTGTCAAGGGAAGCATCCAGATATTATTATAATAACACGTTAATGTATTGTAACTGTTATTATAATAATAGCATGGTCTCCGCATAGAAATATTTCCAGTACGATAACGAACGGCATAACAGAATCACCTCCTCGTTGCCTCTATCAATGATAAACATACTTTGAGAAAATTGTAATTTTCTACTTCAGCGTTATGTCTCCGGGCCGCGGAATGGCTGAATAACTACCTAGGAAAGGTATCCTATTGTACGTAGAAATTAACTTGGCAACTACAAATTACACACCATTTAACTCAAGAGAGTCGATAAAATGTACGATGTGAATCGATTCTCTATAAACCAATTAGTTAGTACAAGGCTATGCGTTTACTTGATGATCTGCATTCTTTATTGTTCTCATCTGTAGTTTGGGGAAGTAGTTTCGTAGATACAGTGTTGTATTCGGCTGTTTTCAAATTAGCGATGTTTATAATTTTCAGAATAAACTATCTGCCTTGTATGGATTATTTCAATAACATCGCATCAAGCAAGTGGTTTTGCTTTGTATAACTTCTGTTTCCAGTATCGCATTGTGGCATTTTGCAATATGTTGACTTTGTTCACTGCAACTATGTTGAAAGTGGCAATAATTTTGTCCCAAAGCAATTTCCTTCTGTGGGTCTGTGATGGGATAGCGCTTTATCTCGTAAACAATCTGGACGAGAGGTGGCTTCTTATGGATCATCATCATCATGAGGCTAGTCAGTCCAAATATCTTTTGACCATGTCACTTCACTACCCCTAGTTCTCGACAAACATTAACGTTCCAGTTCGCAGCTTCTGTGTCTTGTCTGAAAACTGCATGTACTTTTTGCAATTCATTTGCTAACTATCTTTCGATCGTTTTCACTGACCCCTCGCAGGAGGGTTTTGTTAGCATTACTCATTAGTATGATTGCATTAGTAGTTAGTGTACAGTTTTTAATTTACCTTTTTAAGAGTCGAGTGTAGATTTTTCTCTTTCATGCTTTGGGCATTTTTTTTTTTTTTTTTTTTTTTTGCTATTTAAGATCTTTACCCATAGAAATATGTTTCGACTGTGTGTTTTTGCTTCAAAATCTTCAAATGAGGATGAACCTGCGTCAGGTCCAACAAACCGGTAGGTGTTTCATTTGCTCACGTGCATTTGGGCAGTGGGGAACGTTTTGTGTGGTATTCACTGGCACAGGAACGGAGCATAATGGGGACGACCTGTTGCTGTGAAGTTGGAACTGCGACTAACTAACTAACTAACTAACTAACTAACCAACTAACTAACTGCTGTAGAATTATGGAGCGATTTTTTTTAAATCGTGTCTCTTTCAATGCACACATCGGAAACACACTGAACAAGCGAACAACAGCTAAAATTCTAAATAGAAGTATATGGGGAATAGCCTAGAAAATAAAGAATCAGCACTTGTAATGTTCACTGAAAGAATCAATATTAGGTTACTCAGACAACAGACAAAGGAGACAAAACACAAACCGACTACGTGAAAATTACGTTCTAATATGGAGTTGCGTCGACCAGCGAGCAAAGGTTAGTTTTATATTAGATACTGAAACATCGCAAGGCATTATCAACAATGAATTTATATCAGAAAGAACAAGATCAATACAGATTAAAGAAGGGCAGTAAAACAACAACTATTATACAGTAACGACACTTTACGCGATGCAGATAAAAATGAATACTTCGACAACATACCGACACTTTAAACAAAAACAATGAGACAGATAAATTTATTGTGATCAGTGATTTTATTTGACGAATAGGTTACAAGACGAACACCATGGGATGAATGCATGGGGGAAACTCCAGTGACAAAGAAACTGAATGTAATGGCTATGGTGTATATATACTTAACATGTGATCCGAAAAAGGACTATTAACAACTACTTTTTTCCCAACATCGTCGTAGACACACCAAAACCTGGCATGCATGCAACAACTTGGATAAGGCTTCTCAAATAGATTTTATTCTACTTAAGAAAACAGACAAACGACTAAAAATGATTCTAGAGCCCTCCACAACACAGACATTACTACTGATCATAAATCACATATAATTTTTTTTTCATACGTAATAACCGACGGTATCAATTTTATGCCTTTTCTGGAACACACGCTCTAAAGGTAATTAAAATTAAAGCGTTACATCACATTTCGCTGATGAGTACTGAAGTGTATATAACGAATGAACAATACTTGACTCTCATGAAAATTAATGTGGAACCAAAAAGTACGCCAGAACAATAGATTAAGAACTGTCTGGTGGAGCAATGAAGTTGAAGATAGCGTATCCAGAAAGTATGCAGTGTCAAAACATGGATTACATCTAAATATGAACAATTCCATGTTATTCAAATCAATGTATTTCTCTTAGTGAGTTTAAGCAAAGAAGCCAGATACAATATGTTGCACCATTTACAGACTGGCATATTTCGCTGTAATTCGTCAAGTGTATACTGCAGAGTTATATAACATATGAATAATAATTAAACTGAAGCAATTAAAACTCATAGTCACAGATTCAGATATTGTTTAAATGTAGGAACATCTGTTATCCCCACGGTAATTTCAAATTTAACATGAACTCTTCCTGTTTGCACAAAACCGGCTGGAACGGACTAATTGCAAACACTTTACTATATTTGAAAAATCATTTATTATTCGTCGAATACGGCATACACAACGTTATTTTCTTTGTTCACGCTATGCTTATATTTTATGAGGTGTTAAGAAATTAACTAGGGCTGCGTTTTTCCACTCACTGCACTGGGATTCATGACGACTGATTAACTCTCTTTTATGCCAACACTGGTATATGTTCAGCTACTTGGACTTGCTAATTGCCTTTGCCTTGTGCCTAATTAAGTTGCTTGGCACTCACACTAGAATTGATAAATACAGTTTGATTTGGTGATGGGGATAATGATTCTTTTACAGCTGGAGTAGGTATCGGGAAACGTCATTTTCTGTTGCGACTTCAATGCAAAGATCAAACTATATGGGAAAATATGCACAAACACACAAGGTGGAGGATCTAGAAGACGCATTAGTATTCTGGTGGGAACTGAATACAAACTTCTATTTTAACACGCGTGTCATTTGTCAGCTTTGCCATCAAGGCTCCTCATTGCATGTGCTGATTCACTACTTATTCACGTAAATATTTTCTATGCTGGAGGTACTCTAAATTTATCCTTACAGTTCAACATGTCATTGACAGATATTGCATGTTTGAAGAAAAGGTAGAAATCACATGTGGGAAGACGAGAAATCGACAACGTGGGGGAAGTAAAGACAGGACAGCATTTGTGAAGAAGAGACAAAGTCCACATTTGGGATGAAGAGATAGAGAATATATATGGGAAGAGAAAAATGATGCTGCGTGTGAGAGGAAGATATGAATAATGCATGTGGGAATGAGAGATATACCGCATTTGGGAGGGGTATATAGAGACGATATGTGTGGAGAAGAGATAGAAACCGCATGGAGGAAAGGGAGATGAAAGTCTCTATGTGGGAAGAAGAGACAGAGACCACATTTGGGATGAAGAGATTCTGAATGTATATGAGAAGAGAGATAGATGCCGTATGTGGGAAGAAAAGATAAAGGCTGTATGTGAAAATGAAAGATAGATCGCATTTGGAATAGGGGGATAGAGTCGCAATGTGTGAGTGGAGATAGAGACCGCCTGGAGGAAAGAGAAATAAAAGAACCCATGTGGCAATGTGATGTGGCAGAGTCGTACACGTGTTCTTTAGTCGTGTCTTATAAGGGATTTTCCTCACCCCATGAGGTAACCAGTCTCCAATGAGTTATTAGATACAACTTTGCGTAGTTGGCATAATTTTGGACACAACAACTTTACCAAAACAAAGGTTCTCACAACTAATAAATCTACAGAACCAAACTGCAGAACTGACAATAACTTAACACAAAACCACCGACTATGTTGATTAATGATTCAGGCCTTTATTCATGTTTTTGTTGACACTCCGAAAAATGCATTCATGATATGGGTACACCTGTGTCATCTCCAACCTTCTAAAATGTCGTTGTAATCTTACAAACATTATAATAAAGTTATACAATTTTGGCATAATTTTGAACAACAATTTTACCAAAACGCAGGTTCTCACAACTAAAACGTCCACAGAACCAAACTGCACAACTGACGATAACTTAGACAATAACAAAAACGCTGATTATGTTGGTTAAATATTCTGATCTTTATTCATGTATTTGTGGACATTCCGAAAATACATTCATGATATGGGTACATCAATGTCATCTCCAACCTTCTAAACCATCTTGTGATCTTACATTCCTCTTCATAGGCAATTTAGCCCATATTGGACCTTGCCTGCTTGGCTGCTTCATTGTAGAGTATGGAGAAATTGGCAAAACTGGAATGAAAAAATAAGTATCTTGAGTTGAGTTGAGCTCAGAACTGACATCTCTGCACTCAGAACATTCCCCTACGCACTTCATCCCCTCTTTCAACAGCCAGCGAAGAGTCACACTACTTGCCAGCTCCGTTGCGAAGGGGTTACGTGTTCGAAACACAGCTATGGGCGATTTGGCAGCAGACCGCCTTACGTTGGTCTTTTATGAAACAGTATGAGTGACTGTCGTTTAGAAAGCAATGGCAAACTACTGAACGTAAACTTGCCAAGAAATCACGAACATTCAAAATATGCTGGGTTGACTGCTACGTCCTGTAAAGTATACGTAACTAACTTTTTTTTAAAATCCAGAACCCTTGCCAAGCCCCCGTAATGTTATTCTTTCCACATACGGGTTCTCAATTCCCCCCCCCCCCTCTCCACCTGGTCCCACTGGGGCACGACCACCTCTCCCTTGTCCATTAGCAATCTACCACAAAGGAGTGCACATCCTGCCAGCGTGTCAGGTGCATTCCCGCCAGCCTATCAGCCTTTTCATTCCCCGCACTCCCACGTGGCCAGGGCAAAAAAAATCCATACAATTCTCACAATCTCTGACATGTATCTTAAAACAAGGATAGGGATTATGAAAAAAAGTAGGTATCTTGAAACAAAAGTAGTTATATTGAAGCACAAGTAGATATCTTGAAACAAATGTAGGCTTCTTGAAACAAAGGTGGGTATCTTAAAACAAAGGTAAGCTTGAGGCAGCTGTAAATTCTTTATAAAATACGTTTCTCCACCAAACTCCAAACTGTCTTCTCCAAAGTCTGTAAACAGTAGTGACGTCTTCATATACGAGGTAACGTATCGTGATCTTTGGTGGCAAATAATATATTATACGTCTACTCTGTTACAAAGAGATCGAGAGAGCATACTGGATTTAGAGACAAGAGATCGCATTTGTGAAGGAGATAAGTAGTAAGGGATGTTGTAATGACTTAGTATTTATGGATCTGGATCCAGTTGATGACATAATTTTTATCTATATGAAAGGTGTACCTCCATATTGATGACGTCAATAACCGGATCCAGATCGGACCACAGTTTTTCAAAAATTGGCGGGTATTATCTTGGTTCTGGGTGACCACTTCCGGTTGTCGTGATGATTACTTCCGGTCGCGAGGGGCGGGGCGGCGGCGGCGGTGCGGCGGCGGCGGTGGTGGGGCGGGGTCCCATAAAATACCTGTCGTAGGTGTATAGGTGATTATTATTAGTCATGGATCCGAGATGGAAACATCCTTTTACAGCTTTGATTGCGGGTCCAACAGGATGTGGAAAATCCGTCTTTGTACAAACGTTTCTGACTCATTTATCAGACATGGTCGATCCCATTCCAGAGGAGATTATATGGTGCTACGGAGAATGGCAATCCATGTATGAGACTATGAAAGGTATTCAATTTAACGAAGGCTTGCCGGATATGGAGCAGAGGACAGGTGATAGACGTATTCAATTTCAATTCAATTTCGGCCAGACCCACTTCATAGTGTTGATCCACCTCAATAGTTTGCGGTAACTTGACGAAATAGTGACCTGGAGTGTTCTTGGGAAACATGTTGAGCGAAGCATTGCTCGGTAAAGTCACGTAGAAAATCATATTTTAGGGTTTGGTAGCATGTAACCCAGACAACTGCTTAGCAGAGCGATCCACAGCTTGCCCTCGGCTGCGTCGACGCTATTTCGAGACAGATTGAATAATGATGCGCCAATGACGGTGTATATAACAATCAGTTGACAGAAGAAGACAATTTCTAGTCGCGGCACTCGCCGACCAAACATGCACCAGGCCGAATTTCTTTCTCCTTCTGTGGTATTGTGTGAGTTGGTTTCTTCCATTAGTATCTGGTTAGGTCTGAGACCCAACTGTTGAATGACTTGGGATACCCGAACCACTTGACTAAGTACTCTTTACCACCTCGCCTGGGTCGTTCTTGTAAGACTGATTCGACGCGATACACTTGCTTGTCTCCGACGAGTTGTATTTCTTCTCGGTAGAATGAGCCTTGAAGTTCTTCACCCGAATAATCTTTTAGCACATACGTGACCGGACTGGTCTGGTTAATACGACTGACAGTAAATAGTTCTTCTGTCCACGAGGGCGTATACCTCTTTTTAAAACGTTTGCTTGGGTTGAGCCAGTCTGACTCGATCGCCGGGTGTAAAATACACTTTTCTGTCGAAAGTCTTCTGATATAGGTTATTCCACACCTCGTCTTGATTCGTATAGTTGACTTGCACAGGCGCCATGCGAATACTTCTGTGATACGATCCGTTGTAGTTGCGGATCAGTTTATCTATCACATCGACGTAGCGAAGTTGATTGGTCTTGGTGAAATAGCACCACATTTTTGCTTTCAGGGTTCGGTTGAATCTTTCCACTGTCGCGGCTTTCACATCGTCATTCTCAGTAGTAAAGAAATGCACACCTCGATCTTTCAGAAATTTTAAAAACGTTCGGTTGACAAATTCCGAACCTTTATCGGTCTGAAAATTTATCGGTTGTCTATCAACACAAATTTTACTCACGGCGTTCACTAGCTCTTTCCCCGTTTTCTTCTTGATCGGGATGGCCCAGGCATATTTACTAAACACATCGAGACACGTCACTAGATACGACATCCCATCATTGTATCTTTGTAATTTTCTCATATCTATCAAATCGGCTTGAAACTGTTGATTTATAACACCGGTTATGGTTTGACGTCTCTGGAAACGATGACGGATCGATTTATGTAAAGTATACGTATCCTGATGCCGTAGCCAAGTCTCTACCTTCCTGAATTTAGTATTCCGTTTTTAAAGCGGTGGCTCCGCCGTAGGCTCCGGGATTCTGAGGGTCGTAGTAATATTTTCTTATTTGCGAGGCCATTTTTCCCAGTTGGGTGTAGGTATCTTACTCTTCTTTTTGCTTCGCCTAAGTCTGTAAGGTGGTGTTGTCTCGACTATTTGTTCGACTACTTGACTTTTAGTCGATTGAATAGGTGATGGCTGACTTTTAGCCAGCGTCGGTTGAAACGGTGTCTCGGCTACTGAAGTCGATGCGGTGCTGACTTCGGGTTTTTGTTCCTTGATATCCACTACCCCTAGAGGCTTATGTCTGTACTGTTCAAATCGGTTCAGATACCGCTGCAAAGTCTGTTGATAAACTCGGGCTTTTTCCAGTGGTGGTAGATCTTCGTTCTCTAGGATATGTTGCATTTGCTGATCCAATTTGCGCAAGTTATCTGTTAATGTATCGGGTGGTACGTAGGGTCTTTCCAGCATCCGGGGGTCGATCAAGATCATTTTCTTCATTATAAGCCCACGACGCCTTTCAGCACGTTGAGAATAGGACCTAATAAAGCGCCTATGAAACCACCTTGCTGTAAGATTTGTTTCCTCTTCTTGATAGATAGCTTCTTACGCGTGAGAGCTCTCAGACTGGTCTTGTGCCGCCGCAATCGTCTCTTCTGAACCGATGTCAGTGGAACATTACCTTTTAACACATTATGACAGCACTCGCAAATTGATTGGACGAGGTCTGGGGAAGCCGATTTAATCATGGCTTTAGCGTCAGCCGGCTTCGCCTCGCCCAGAAATCGCAGCATGGCCCCGTGCCGTTTTATTCGGTGGGCCATATTATTTAGGCACGTAGACGACTTGACGCTGATCTGGAAAAATATGACTTCGTAAGTGGAGTTGATCCGGTGTTTCCTGTCGAAGGTCAAACTACAAATAACCGTGTGGAGCCGCTGTCGCGTCCTTAAAACTCTCTTGGACATATGACACGTGGCCTGGATACATCTGTTTGGCCAGGTTGGTAATTTGAGACCCGTCACGTGGGTTCTTAAACACCACTAGGTAATGCGAATTCAAACTAATAGTTCTTTGCTCTTTATTCTTTCCAAAGAGATTCTGGACTATATACACGACGCTGAGGTTGCGATTATGACTACCTTTAGTAAAAAGCTTAGTCACCCTATCATCTGTCTCGGACATTAGGTCATCTATTACCACTAGGCGACGTCTATCACCTGTCCACTGCTCCATATCCGGCAAGCCTTCGTTAAATTGAATACCTTTCATAGTCTCATACATGGATTGCCATTCTCCGTAGCACCATATAATATCATCTGGAATGGGATCGACCATGTCTGATAAATGAGTCAGAAACGTTTGTACAAAGACGGATTTTCCACATCCTGTTGGACCCGCAATTAAAGCTGTAAAATGATGTTTCCATCTCAGATCCATGACTAATAATAATCACCTATACACCTACAACAGGTATTTTATGGGACCCCGCCCCGCGCCGCCGCCGCCGCCCGCCGCCGCCGCAGTCATCACCACCCCGCCCCTCGGGACCGGAAGTAATCATCACGACAACCGGAAGTGGTCACCCAGAACCAAGATAATACCCGCCTATTTTTGAAAAAATGTGGTCCGATCTGGATCCGGTTATTGACGTCATCAATATGGAGGTACACCTTTCATATAGTAAAAAATGACGTCATCAACTGGATCCAGATCCATAAAAACTAAGTCATTACAACATCCCTTACTACTGAGATATAGAGACCGAATGTGGGAAGGACAGATTGAAACTGCATCTGGTAGAAGAGATAAAGACTTATGTGGGAAGAAGGGGTATAGATAACAAATGGGAAGAAGAAATAAGTACTCGCTTTCCTTATCGCGTTTAACATTTTCCCTAGACGGCAATATTCTCAATATGAAAAAGTAAATCGAAGTTTGAGTATCTGCGCGTCTTACAAATTCTTTGAATATAAACATAAATTTTCATGTGGGAATGTATAAAACTTTACTAAACCATGTGCATGCCCTTTGCTCTTCCACAAAAACCACTAGTTAATTGTTGCAGAAAGACAATGATAGTTCTGAGAATTATATCCATAAATGTTTTATTATATTCTTTCATATCCATTGTCTCCTTACATGTTTTGACTTTTTACAGTCGTGGATTTATTATTTGTGGTGTATGATCAGTACTGAAATGTTTTACTGCAGGGGAGGGAATCTTGGAATGTGAAGGGACAAATTAGGAGTTTGTTGGCAGGAGTCGGCTCCAGTGGCTCAGGGTTTAGTGAAGGGCGTTTTCACAATATCCGGACTTACCGCGTCAGGGGTTCACAATCAATCGATTTCGATTTGGAAGCAGAAGGTTTTACGTTAAGTTCGATGGTATGAAGAGTTGGCCGTTCAGAAAGTATTGGCAAATTACTGACGGTAAAATTGGTTAGTAAATCACAAACAGTCAATAAATGATGGGGTTGACTGCAATGTCCTTAAAAAGACAGACAACAAACTTTTTGAGACAGAAAAGACCAATGTTACGAATGTTTTGAATAGACAGAGTAACTAAACCGACTGCCTGGAAGAGGCTAATGAATGTTCACATAATGAGAAGAGAGGTATTGGAGAACATTTTGACGACTGGGATGGTCAAGCACAGAAGAGATAGAGGTAGGCCTAAAGATATCATCCTTAATGTGCTACGGTGACGATATAGAGGATTATCATTAGTAATATTGATTTATGGCAAACTACTGAACATAAACTTGCCAAGAGATCACGAACAGCAAACAGATGCTGGCGTTGACTGCGACGTCTTGTAAGGAATATGCAACTCTTTAGTATTGATCTAGAAAACAAAGGACCAAGATCTATGGAGAGACATGTGCGCCTAAGCAAGGACCATGATAATGATGCGCTCATGATGATGAATCCACATCTGTGAACTAGGAACAAGCCTTTAAGCACTCGGATTTTTTCAGACGAAATCGAAGGATATGAAATCTAATGTCCATTTTATTCTCTCCCAGACGACAACAGCGCATGTGGGTGCTGGCTATCTCTGTGTCGATCTCTCCCAGAAAACGTCAGCCGTATGGGTGCTGACTATCTCTGTCGATCTCTCCCAGAAAACGTCAACCATGCGGGTGCTGACAATCTCTGTTGATCTCTTCCATCAGAAGTCGAAAGATGTTAATGATTATTGTCTATGTTGATCTTTCCCATCAGAGGTCGAAAGATGTGGATGATTATTGTCCATGTTGATCTCTCTCATCAGAATTCGAAAGATGTGGATGATTATTGCCCAAGTTGATCTCTCCCATCAGAAGTCGAAAGATACGGATAATTATTGTCCGTATTGATCTCTCCCATCAGAATTCGAAAGATGTGGAAGATTATTGTCCATGTTGAACTCTCCCATAAGAAGTCGAAAGATGTGTAGATGCTGAATACCCCTATTAATATCTCTCAGTAGAAATCAAAGGATGTGTATTATTATTATCCATGATGATCTTACTCAAGAGGAATCCACGGAATTCGCAACATCTGTTGCGTGCATGTTCTTCCTAAATTGTCCATTTACATTCCAAGATTCACTGCCAAACAGCAAAGCATTATCTATATAGCACTTCAGCGCTCTCTTTCTTGCATTAAATTCATGTGACTTATTGTCTAAAATACTTTTCATTTACTGAAACGCAGATTTTGCTTGCCCTATTCTTTTCTTAATCTGTGTTTGCATCTTCCATCTGATGTGATAAATGCCCCTAAGTATTTACAGCTATCCACTTGGTTAAGCATTTCTCCTTCTATTTGCATTTCACATTTCGTTATCACCTTTTTATTTTATATCACCATTGTTACTGTTTTCTTGTTATTCAAGGACACTCCTTTCTTTCCACTCTCTGTTTACTACAATGTAGATCTTTTGCATTATCCGCAACCAGTACTGTGTCATCTGCGTAGCTAATATTGTTTATATTATAATCTCCTATTAGTAGATTTGGAGAACTTGGTGACAACTGGTAAGATCGAGGGGAACAGACCAAGGGGAAGACCTAGAAGCAAGTACCTGGATGGCTTAGCCTTGTGGCATGGTCGAGACAGAAACACGGAGCTGATCCACGACTCTGGTGATCGAGTGAGATGGCAGAATATGACCGCCTATGTTTACCGGCATGGCACATGATAGATGATTGGTCCTCTTTGATCTCCCTTAATATTACTTCGCTATAGAGGGAATAAATATCCAGTGACAAAACACATCCTTGTCTTTCTTCTAGTTGTATATGTTCATAATTGCCCTCTCTTTTGAATTGCTGCTACTTGGTTCCGGTAAATATTGTTTATTATTTTCAAATCTTTTCCATCTATTATGATATCTTCCAATATTTAATCAGTTCAACATGTTCTATTTTATCAAATTATTTGGTATAATCTATGAAGCACAAATGCATGTCTTTCTGTGTCTCTTTTGGTCCCTCTATTAGTATTAGTAATGTATATATATTGCATTATATGACCCTTTCCTTCCACAAATCCATACTGTTCTTCACCAATTTCCATTTTTTATTTTCTTTCTTGTTATTCTCTTTATAAATCTGAGTAGAAGCTTAGGGACGTGGTTTATAATGTTAATTATACGAAAATATTCGCATTCGTTTTTGTTTTTTTTTAATAGCTATAAATACATATTGCAGCATATAACTCGGTAAATATCGATTGCCGTACATATCATTCAACATTTTGGTTACTATACCTACTGCAAGTTCTCCCAGTGCTTCTAATTCTCCTATTGTGGTTTCAAATGACCCGGCTATTTTTCCTTTCTTCATATGTTTGACAGCGTCAGCGAATTCTTCTGTCTTCTGTTAATTTTTCCCTTTCTCAAAGATTGATGAATAGATTCTCTTACCATTTCCCATTGTTCATTTATACTCAGTACTTTAGCTATTGCATTGTTCCTATTTTTCATAGTCACTGTTTTGTACATCATATTCTTAATCACGTTTTTCCTTTCTTCAATCTTAATTTTACAAGTGTCCACATATTAATGCGCGATAACTATTACACTCAGCACCAGGCATTGTCTTAATATTAATTAACGCATTTATAAATCTTTTATTAATAAGTATGTAGTAAATTTAGTTGAGTATTTTCTTATCAGGGCTTTTCCATGTGTAAAGTTGCCTTTTATGATGTTTAAACGAGGTGTTCCAATTATCATATCATTGATATTTGCCCATTCTAGTAATAATAGCTGCAACAAACAAGACAGAACTGCAGGGTATCCCACAAGATCAGCAATAACGACCATCCTAGTTGACCATCAAAGTCAAATAAAAAGGCATACAACAGCGTGGGAATTGATATTTTTACAATGGAAATATATATATGCATACACTTCTTGTTTGCGTTAAATATTATAGGTCAAAGACAACCTCATACTCACAGGTATTTCTAAAAGTAATGGATTCTTGCATACCCTTTGAGACACATTGAGCATATTGTGCCAGACGTACATTTTTAATAGTAATACTCAAACTAGCTTCAGTGAATTTTCATCAGTATAGAGTGTTTTGAGTGAGGGCTGGTCTGGTTCACAAGATTAGTCCCACATCTGGCGTACGTTGTCTCGGATGGCTGTGTGAGGTGCAACCAACCGGGATCTTCCCAGCCGACGCAAGTTAGCGAGGCGGGCGTTTCGAAAATGTGACAGCAGCGTGGAGCCAGAGTAGTGGTTTGAGCGGGCGAAAGAGAAAATTTGCACGACCGTTCGACAAAGTCTCCGAAAGCTCTCTCTCTCTCTCTCTCTCTCTCTCTCTCTCTCTCTCTCTCTCTCTCTCTCTCTCTCTCTCTCTCTCTCTCTCTCTCTCTCTCTCTCTCTCTCTCTCTCTCTCTCTCTCTCGATGAGTAGTGAACCTGCAGTCAAAAAGCTAGCATAGCTTTTCAGTCAGTCTTGCCTGGTGTAGCTTTGAAGCTCGTCGGTAGGCGTCCAGTGGTTTCGCATGTATCACCGTGTACCGAGGGAGTGTGCTGAGCGATTGCTACTCTTGGCCTGCGTGTGCGTGAATAGTCCGTCTATGCGATAGATATCTGGTTTATTCTGCCAGTAGTCATATGCTTGTATCAAAGATTAAACCATGCATGTCTAAGTTAACACTGTCTCACGGTGAAATCGCGAATGGCTCATTAAATCAGTCGAGGTTCCTTAGATGACACGATCCTACTTGGATAACTGTGGCAATTCTAGAGTCAATACATGATACGACACCACATCACTGAGAAACACCCGGGAAGGTTAACCCGATCAACAAACGCCCGCCATAGTCGGATGTGTTGGCCAAAGGGCGCATAACCGGACACACAGCAATTACGTCTGAAAAGAACACTCCGGATGAACGCAGAAGAAGAAGAGTGTTTCTGATGTCGAATTCTCATTGGCTGAGTGACTGTTGTATTTGTACAAGTGAAAATTGCTTTTTCCAAAATGTCTGTCGAATCGAATTTTTCTTTTTTTTCTTTTCAATTACAATTGAAGTTATAAAGCTCGTTTGGAGTTGAAGTTTTTTTTTTTTTTTTTTTTTTTTTTTTTTTTTGTTTGTTCTATAAATTATACTCTTCCTCAGCAAGTAGTTAGAAAACAGTTGACAACTATCGGAATAAATTCCGCTCTATTTCATCTAGCCAATATTATGTAGCTCTGTCACGATCCTAAGCAATTTCTATTCTTGTTTTATGTTGATGCACTTATCTCCTATTGTTTCTAGATTTAATCTAATATAACTAGAAGACGGGTTCTTGGATTTATGTAAACCGTATGCAAAATTAGCATTCCTAAATCACAATCGAAGTCAATAGCAACAAGGCAAGGACTTCACACTCTAAACTCACGGAGAAATCTTCAGCTCTACATTGGTAACATGCCTGTAGAACGTGTAACCGAGCACGTGAAACTGGGTCTTTTCATTGATAGAAATCTAACCTTTAATTCCCGTGTTCACGCTCTCCTTAAACAAATAGCAAAAATATGTATACCAACTTGCTAAAATTAAATATTTCCTTGATGAAAACACAAGAAAGATATTCTATGCTTCTCACATACATATACACACTTGACTATTGCTCCACAATCTGGGATGGATGCTCCAAATCAATAACAACGCGCCTTAATTCACTCAAGAAAAGGGCTGTCTGTTTAATTAATGGTAACAAAAAGCTTACTGATAATTATAACCTATATAAACGTCTTTAATTACTGCCACTATACAAACGATTACTTTTTAATAAGGCCCAACTAATTAATACAATCCCATATCACAATGCTCCACGCTGCCTTTGGCCATAGTATAAATATAACCCAAGACAAAGCGAACGACTAAACACAATTCATGTCCCGTAAAACTAGAATAGATTTATACAAAACAAGCTTAGCATTCTCCCAAGCTCAGCTGTTGAACAATCTTCCACAAGAAATTAAAGACACCACCAATCCCTAAACATACAGTGGCAACCTATTTGGACACTATCTCAATACAGACTAAATGCCTCACTAAAAAAGAAATAAACGGAAAAATAATTATTATCTCGAATGACAACACGTATAATAAACTTTACCCTAGTTGTATTATTATGTATCTACCTTAGGTAATTAATATTTCTATGTAAAAAATTAGTTTTAGTGAGTCATGCATTCATGATTATTGCAAATTTTCCATGCGTTTTAATGCATATTGTTTCTGTTGTTGTCATTATTGTCTAAGATTAGTTTCATAAATGATATGTGCATGACATAATGTATAACAGCAGAGAGATAAGAAGGGCAGAATGTCGGACGAGCCAACGTGCCCAATTCTTAGAACTTTAAAAACAAAGTTCCTTCGTTCGTTCTTAGCATGTCAAGAGTTCCGACCATCTAAGGTTATTTGCTGTGGAGCTGAAGAATAGACCTATTATGAAGATCTACCACAGAGAAACTTTTTATTGTTCATAACTCTTGTCTGCCTCGTAATCATTACCTCGGTGGACTGTGTCTTGAAGCCAAACCAGACTATTCGGTTTGATCCTTAAGATATGATATGATATTTTATGGGGTTGGAGGGGGCGGGAGGAGATGAGAGAATAAATGATAGAATGGAAGGAATGAGAGAGGGAAATAATAGGGAACAAAACATTCACATGTGTTTCTTTTTGTTACAGGACCTCCTAATTCCCTGTCAGCCAGTTCCATCGTTCCAATTCGCCTTACTACATTTACCCATTTTATGATTGACGTTTACATATGTGAAAAAGAGGGATACGATTTCTGCTTCAGTCATCACGTAATGCTAAACTACTCATGTGCACACTTAAATTGTAACTGTGCATTGTTTTCAAAGAACTGATTTGCTATTGGGAAGAATAGCCAGAAGATAGGAAAATACCTTAAGAATTGAGCAAGTTTATGATTTGAGCAGATTGTCAACATTAATACAGATGACCACGTTTCAAGAAGTGTTTGTTTGAAACATTACAGACACACACCTCTTGTTACCATCACTGCCACTCGTTGTTGATATTCTTGCATGTGACAGCCCTGAGAGCTGATTCAGTGTTGCCTTGTGATCACTGAGACGTGCCATGACAGACTGCTGCTGGTCTGTATTTCAAGATTAACTTATTCTACTGTCAAAAGTCTTTAACTTGTTTATGTGTTCAGTTCGTCCTGTCATTAAATCAACACACATATGATAGCATTCTAAACACAAGTTGTCTATTTCATGTTAATAATTCTTATTTTTTTTAGGATTGAATGTGTGTTAATTGGTGTAATTTGTTCACATATCACTGTCACCTTCATTGCTGTGTTACTGTCACCGTTACGAACTGCTATTGTGTCTTATACCTCCAGATGGTACTATAAATGGAGCTTCTCTTTCTTGTACCGTGGAGATTTATACCGATACAAGAAAATAAGTCAAGATATTTCTAGTATAATTCTGTGTATGTAAATCTTGAGAGGCCATCCTAGAAATTCAGCATCCAATAAAGTGCATTTGTAAAAAATTAAGATACTTAATGAACCATTCCCATTAAACAATATTTACCTGTTGTCAGACTTGTTTGCTAGTCTATGTAACTTGTCATTACGAAATGTGTCGTTGTGGCATAATTGCTAACCACCATTTAACAGTTGACAAGAATTCAAGCCAAGAAGAGGAGAAAATATAAAACAATGGACTTTACTAACGCAAACTGAAACCAAACCTTTAAAACTTAATGCAACATCAAAACTGGAACTGGAACAAGTAGCAGATGACGTCAATTCTAGGAACCATTTCATCAGCCCAAACTCAGGAGATCATTGGACAAAACAGACACGTGACAACGCCTCTATTCGGAAAACCGCGTAGAATATGTTAATCGCGCACTCTTCCTAAAACATGCCTGATGAACAGACGTGAAAGCTAGTGTGACCGATTTTCAAATAGAGACGGCAGAATGTCTGGATCCCAGGTGAGCTTGTTAGTCCTTAGATTGAACTGATGACCAGATGTATCAAAGGCCCAGGAATGGTATCCAGTGTTTGTAATGTCAATTGAAATATATTATTATAAATTAAAACCTCTGAAGTGAAAAATGTTTGACTGTTCCATTCTGACGACACAGAGCCGTTTCCCGGGCAAACTGACAATCTAATACTCTTTTCGAATACTGCAATCTCTGATATTCTTAACGATAAGTATTAACTTTAAGAAGTGCATAATAATACTACATTCTATTCTAAACAACTGTACGAAGTGATGATTCTAAAGCAATCTTGTGCATTTCGTCAGAAACACTGCTAAAAATGCTATCACTATCTACAGCTAAAATGACAGTTCGTGTACAAGAACAAGTGCCTTGTTCTAAAACAGACTTATCTATGCCTATTTACAATCTAGAAAGCTGATAGAGAAATCAATCTGTCCTTTCTGCTTCATCTATTGAATAAATGGGGTTTGATGGAATAAATATTTATATTTGTGTCACCATTCAACTAGATAAGGACACTTATGAACTTCATTACATCAGAAAAGTTGTGCTTCGCGGAACTCCACCACCAGAAGTTGACTTAACTCATTACTCAACACAACTTAACAAACACAACCACCCACAACTCAACACTCAACACCCCAACAACAACAGATAATGGGAGAGGAGTTATTATACACAGAAGAAGAAGAAGAAGTTGGTTAATTGGGAAAACACAGAGAATTATTTATACACACTATAGAAATGTTATAAATGTATGTCATTTATTTACATGCATCTTGACACTTCCTCACTCTTGTCACTGTCTTACTGAACACGTTTCACTGACCCCAGGTCAAATGAGAACTTACATACAGCAGGAACCAGTTGATACAAGGCGTACACAGTGTGATAAACTCTGACCACCCCAAATTAACCTCAACACTAGATTAGAGAAAAGAGGAGGGGAGGGGAACTAATTCCTACTTCAGGAATTTAGATTTCTTCCGACCTACTTCTAGAATATGGTATTGGGAAGATTGTATATGTTTATGTGAATCTTACACAGTGAAATCTTGGTGGCAACCCATTGGCAACCAATGGACATCCAACTGGCAACCAACTGGCCAACCACTAAACCAGACCACAGAGAGAAAGAGATGAACCGCACTTGAGATGGAGGATGACTTGGCCATGAGCAGAGTATGGGGAGGCCTTCAGAGGAGCTACACGGGCAGACCTGAAGCGGATCTATAAGTCAATGGACCCAGGCCTATTCTAATCCTCCACATCATAATGGTATCACTTTCTTAGAAAGAAAACACACAACACTCAGTTTTCAAGAACTGATACTAATTATAGATTCATCATCTTCACACTTAACATGTACAACATTCAAATGTATACCATGTTTCAACTCTTATTGACATCTCATGTATTGATGCTTGTTTGTTGATAGTCTGTGACATTGGTCCTATATGCATTTTTCTAAATTATCTTGTATAAACCAACATAGAAAATGAATAAGAGGCCAGAAGACACAGGCCAATTCAATAAATAATTAACTGTCACTGATCTTATGTTGATTATTGGTTCAACCTATCTGTGATTCTCCATCTTATGTGTGTACACTAAGTTGTCAAGATCTATTGTGATTGGTTATGTGTTTAATTGTTTAAAAACAAATTAACTCATGAAGGAATATGTAATTGGGAGAGACTCAAGGTCTATCAACTGCTCAACATCCATGCTTTCTTAATATAAATCAGGCTGAGAGAATTCTCCAGACTTTCCTCAGATTTGATAAACTAAAAGGGGGGCTCAAGAGCTAAAAGAATCCTTGGAGAAGGGGCAGATTCCCAGTTCTTCTTCTTCTTCTTCAGCATTCCGAGCCATTGAGGTTCTTTGCTGCAAATACAATCTGTCTCCATTCGTCTCTCTGGTGGACCTTCTCTTGCCAGTCGTTGATTCCAAGTGCTTGTAGGTCTGTATGTATATTATCTCTCCACCGCCTTCTTGGTCTACCTCGGGGTCTACGGTCATTTATTTCCTGAGTGTAAGCGAGTTTTGTTTCCCTATTATCTTCCATTCTTTCTATATGCCCCAGCCATTGTAGTCTATTAGCCTTCATGATACCAGTGATTAGCGGGGACTTAAACAAATCATAAATGTCTTTGTTACTTCTTCTTTTCCACTCTCCACTTTGTGTATCCCTAATGGGTCCAAAGATGCGTCTTAAAATTTTGTTCTCAAAGGTTTGTAACAAGGCTTCGTCTCCTTTCGTTGTACTCCAGGTTTCAGAGCCATACAGCACAACTGGTCTGATCAGTGTTTTGTATATTGTGATTTTGGTGTTACGAGATAGCGCCTTTGATTTTAGTAGATGTTGTAGTGCATAGTATATCTTATTTCCAGAGTTGATTCTAGTTTGTATTTCTTCCCTTATGATGTTGGAGCAGTTGAAGATTGTACCCAGGTATTTGTATGTTTCCGTTCTTTTAATGGTCATATTATCTATTTGTATGTGGCCAGAGTTTTTAGCCATTCCGTCTCTTGAAATTACCATATATTCTGTCTTATCTTGGTTGATAACCAGCCCCATCTGTTGGGCTTTTTTCCTTTAAGTGAGTCAATATTTCTAATGTCTTTTGTTCACTTTGCCCTATAATATCTATATCATCTGCATAACCAAGCAGCTTGGATGTTCCTCCAATATCACATTCCTCCTTTACCTTCCTTACAACTTTCTCTAGAGCCAGATTGAAGAGTAGCGGCGATAGTGCATCACCCTGTTTCAAGCCAGATGTTATTTGGAAGGGGTCTGATTTCCTGCCTTTATATGTTACTATATTATAAGTATCTTCCATGCATAGTTTGGTCATGTTAATTAACTTCCTTGGTATTCCAAATTCCTGCATAACATTCCATAGACTATTCCTATGGACACTATCATAAGCCTTTTTAAAATCCACAAAAAATGTTATGGAGATCTCTTTTATATTCCCAATGTTTCTCGGCTATTTGTCGTAAGATAAATATCTGATCTATTGTTGATCTGTTTTGTCTAAAACCCGCCTGGTAGTCACCTAATATGTCTTCTGAATATGGTTTTAGTCTATTTAGTAATACTGCGGATAGTATCTTATAGCTTGTGGACAGTAGTGATATTCCTCTATAATTTCCACATTGGAACTTGTCTCCTTTCTTAAAGATAGGTATCAATAATGACTCTTTCCAGTCATGGGGTAATTCTTCTGTCCTCCAGATTTTTATTATTAGTTCGTATAGCTTTAGATGTAATGCATGGCCACCTGCCTTTATAAATTCAGCAGCAATTCCATCAGTCCCAGTTGCCTTATTGTTTTTAAGTCGTGTGATTACATATAGGATTTCTTCAAATGTAGGTTCTTCAATTTGTGGTTCGCATGTTAGAACCTCTTCCTGTGGGAAAATGTTACTTGGAGCTTCACAATTTAGTAATTCAATAAAATATTCTTTCCATGTGTTGCACATTTCTTCATTGGTATTTATCATATTCCCATTTTTGTCTTTTAAACCATATGTGTTTTGTTGGTGCCCTCGTTTCATTGACTTCAGTACTTTAAAAAACTTTCTGGATTCATTTTCTGGTGATTAGTTTCCATATCTTTGATTATATTACTCATATATTCTCGCTTCTGCTGTCTGACTATTTTTGTAGCCTCTTTACATTCATTTCTATAATGCTCTTCCTTTTGGATGTTATTGATGTCATTTAACCATACATGTCTGTCATTCTTCTTCTTAGTGACTGCTTCTTCACATTTTTGATTGAACCATCTGTTCTTTCTATGCGTGGTTGACACACCGAGACATTCTTCTGCGGTAGATTGAAGTGTATTCTTGATGTTCAACCAAGTTTGGTCAACGCTTTCCTCCAAAGGGTTTTGAAAAGTTTCAAGTTTACATTTTATTTCATCTGTAAATTTCTCTTTGACTGTAATGTCTTGTAGTTTTTATCGAGGCTCATGTATTTGTTTCGTAACAAAGAAAGGTTTTTACAAAGGTGGGGATGTTAACCCCACGCTTCAACCCCCAACCTGGAGGACCAGGGTGTTTCTCTTTGTCTGTTCTCTACCCTTTGACCTGTCCGGCTTGGGAGGCCCTGCTGGTAGCTACGCTACCGCCGGCATAGCTCTCAGGGTCATTGAGAAACTCAAGCTCCCCCACCACGACAAGGTGGAAACACCATCGGGGGAGAGATTCCCAGTTAGTATTTTATATTTTCACCAGGGCCATAATCTATATCTCCTCGACAAAATTAAATAAGACGAGGCCTGCAGATAACTCGAGGGTCAAATTCTGGGGTTATTGAAGACAGAAGAGGATGGGGCCCAACTTCTTTGATTAGAAATGGGGCATGCACCACAGTGATTTCCCACTCCCTTAAAAAATATATGACAGTCGTAATGACCAAGTTCCACTGCATATCTACTGCTATCTTGTTCAGTGTAGATCTATTCTCCCTACTGATTTCTAGAAGAGTCTCAAAGAAACCATACCGGTATGTGTTCAGCTACTCAATATGCTAACTGCTCCATTCTACCAATGTGTTTACTTTTATCGCTTTAAGAATGTTGCGAGCTTCGAGGGTTAAATAGTGCCTGGAAAGTTCTCCTGTACTTGGAACTCATGTTGTAATACAAAATAATATTGACGCTAGAGTTGATTGATTGACACACATAGCAGAAAGACCAGCAGACCATAAAGATGTTAATATAACTTCCCAAAACATTGAATACTGGACCAATTATAAATGTCGCCAATGAGATCAAGGTACCAGGTGTGTAGCAAACTATTAATACAGTGGCTATCAATACAATCATTTTGATTGTTTTCTGTTCCCTCGATGATATATTATTCAGCCGAGTTGTTGCAGATGTCGCCTCTTTACGCCATTTGGATGACCTTTTCAGTTTCACAACCAATGCAACAGTGAAAAATACAACACCAATGAAAGATACAAAACCAAAAAGAGAATGCAAAATATTTTCCACACCCTCGACACTTTGTCTATCACTTGTATATTTAAGAGATACGAGAGTTCTGTTCCTGTCAGAATGAAAACTTCAATCCAAGATATGAGGATGTATTCTCGGGCACCATAATGATAATATTAACAGTCGTAAATAAAAGTAACCACCAACGATGTTACCTTTGCAGTTACGAAAGATTTCACTTTTAATGGCCAGGCGATGCTTAAGTACCTCTCGGCCGTTATGTAAATAGTGATGTAGCTTGTGATTCGACAAAAGCACACGTGCGGCCATCCCCCTGATAGGAATGCCACATCGAGACAAACCCACGGGACAATAGATTCAAATTGTGGATTCAGACAAATACAAACCCAGACCAAAAATAACAAACAGAAAAAGTCGGAAACTGCAAGACCAAGAAACGCAATGTTAACAGTGGTACTGAAACCTTGTTTGTAGAAAATAATGATGTTGATAATGTTGGCAACTATCCCCAACTGACCGATTATAAGGGAAAGAGCTGCGAAATTAATAATTACAATAATTCTTCTCTCTTCGTCACTTAAATCTCCTGTCGCATTTGAATACATTGTTGGGAATTCAGTCAAAATATGAACCTATGTATTGTAATTTAACTCCACAACTCTGACCTGGAGACAATCAAATATCTGTGGCATTTTGTCAGAGTTATATTATTTTCGTTCGCTCGCTTTGAACTCAAGCGTTATCCATACACGTGTTAATGCTTCTAGTGCACAAGACTGATTTGTGCGTGTATTAGCTTTCCCAATTACCAGTGCCCCTCGCCATCAGGCGACTTCAGAGGTGCTTGTAATTTACGTTCCCAAACCAAGGACGAGAAGTCAACATCTTAGCCCAATAGATCGGTATAGGAGTTGAACCCGCTACCTCAGTATAAGTACATCGGATGTTTAAGAACAAGCTCGCTTGTCCATTCGGTCATGTTGACTTCTGTAAGAATGATATTTACTCTAATGATAATTTAGGATTCGCAGTAGCACAGGAAAATGTCCTAAAATTGTAAACTCTGCCAAGCAAAGCAATTAGATATTATTATAACAACAGCTGTTAATAGCATTGCTACAGTTATTATTATAATATACAGTGCTCACCGCAAATAAATGTTTCAAGTATGATAACGAACTGAATAACAGATTAATTTCCTCGCTGCCTCTATCAATGATAGACTTCCTTTGAGTAAATTATAATTAAATATCTTAGTTGTATGTCTTCGTGCCGCGAAATGGTTGAATAATTACCGCGTACGATGTCATGATATACGCAGTAATTATATTGACAACTACAAATTATACACTTTTCAGCCCACGCGAGTCGATAGATGTACGCTATATTCGAAATTGTATAAACCAATTAGGTAGTACTAGTCTATGCGTTTATGTGATCATGTGCATTCTTTATTGTTCTTATCTGTAGTTCGCGGGGAAAAGACTGTTTCGCAGACACTGTGCTGTATTCGGCTGTTTTCAAATTATCAACGTTTATAATTTGCAGAACAAACTATCTGCCTCATATTGAAAATACGATGCCTCCAACGAAAGATACAAAGCCAAATAAAGAATGCAGATAATTATCCAAGACTTCTCTGTTACTTGTATAGTTCATAAATACAAATGTTCTGTTCCTGCCATAATAAAACTCCCACTATATGTGAAGATATATACTCGGGCACCAGAACTGAAATATTAACAATGTAAATAAAACTAACTACTAACGACATTACCTTTGTTCATATTTCACAAAGTTTGGAGAGAACAATCATGGAGGGATTTATGCCCGAGAAGAGAAGAAGAGGAAGATCTTAGAGATGATGGGTGCAGGATGAGGCAGATGATCTCCAGATGGGTGTATCGGACGCGGGGCATCTTGCTTATGATCCAGAATGTTTACGTATGGTTGTTATGGAAGCGAAGTTCTGCAAAGGAAATGCTACTTAATGAATGAGTGAATGATGATATGATGGTGGTGATGCTATGATGTATGTATATATGTGCGTGTGAATGATTGAGTGGGGGGGGGGGGGGGGGGGATTGCGTTGTGTATTGGAGTTCGAGAGGGTGAAAGGGACACAGACTGGCAGGCAGGCAGGCGGGCAGACAGACTGGCAGGCAGGTAGGCAGGCTGTCAGACAAGCAGACACAGCAAGAGGCAGAACATCAATGTAAGTAATAAGACCGTCTGTAACTATGAGATATATATAACTAAATTCATCTAGCTCCTTGTGCAGCAAAACCACCGAGTGCTATCATTACGTTATGCATGAAGAAGTACACATCAGTGACATTGCAAGCTGAAGGACCACTTGTCAGCCCAGGCAGCGTATTGTGTCTATGGCACTGGCCGCATATTTAGGCCAGTCAGCTTTAGATGAGAAATGTGATTAACTGATTCGGTGGCTTACGATTATATTATGTGATCTCCAATTTGGATAAGAAGACGACACATCGCCATACAAGAGTCGTGGTCTTATTTGTATAGTTTCGTGTATCTTCTGCAATTTCAATGCTCACAAAAATGTACATTATAATACTTGTTCATCTGATTGTGAACCATGTTTTTTTTTCAAACTGTTTGGCACTGAATCAGTTAATCAGTGACCAATATATAAAAAAAACTTTGAGTTAAGAGACGCATTGTATAAATTCATAGCTGATGGATATCCACTTCCAGAACTCAGATTTGCAGATGCTGTGGTTTGCTTCTCAACGTAAAACGTATTAGAAGAATTAGTTTTGTCTGTCAAAAGATGCAAAGAAAATAAACTCTGTTTCTGAGCATTTACAATTAATTAGTGTTATAACAGGTAAACACATTCAACAATGAAGATATTAAATATTTCACAAACTTTGACCATCATTTCTCTATCATCTACAAAGCTTTCTGCTCTTGTCACGTCCTATTTTACTCACCACATCTTGCCCTGTACTGTCATACTGGAAAGTCTTGACCGTTTGCTTGTGCTGCCTGTTCTGCCTTTCTCCACCAATATGCTGCAAGGGTGGTGGTCGCTGCCGTGGTGTCCTAGTTCACCCCATCTACACACTGTAGTGAGTGAAGGAGAAACCAGCGTCAGATCAATAGCACTGTCCTCACCGCCTGGACGACTTGCTGTCCTGGTGACACAGCCACAAGATACAAACCAGGTCAATGGTTTCAAGTGCAGTCTCGAGCTCCTCGCCCTGTGTATTGGAGGAAATATTTCCCCATGATCTGCCTTTAGCGTTGAAATCGCCACAGAAAATAACATTTCTCTTGTGACCTAATATGTCACTTAAGCACTGCCACTTCTGGGAATCCATACTCGCGTTGCGGGCATAAACATTAACGAACACGAATGGTAGACTGGATTGAACTCTCAACGCCTGTATTTGTATATCGTCACTGTCCCAACTGGACATGTCTAGCTCTGACGCCACCATGCTGTCGCAAATGAGAATCGCCATTCCCAGGTGAGCAAAATACGACTTGACAAGCGCAGAAAGCTTCAGGGCAGGAAAAAAAGCTGGGAGCAGCCACCTTGGTGGAATTTCGAGGTGGAGAAGGCTTGGGTGGATAAGCGTAGTGCTGTAAGGAGATGGCAAAATGCCAAGAAGAACAGAGCTGGCCATCCTAGTCCCTGCATGCACTTAGAAAGAGAGATTCACACAAAAGTAAGCTATTTCAAAGAACTGGTCAAGGTGGTTAAAAGTGAAAAATGGGCAGAGGTGTGCCAAAGAGTAAGCACATACAAGTCACTGAAATTGTTCTGGCGACTACATAAAAGCATGAGTTGGGTAGTCAAGAATAAGAGCACTTCTGACTTCCAAGGTGCTGACCTCATCTGGCAGAGGGCACGAGGACAAGGGCAAAGCCCTCTGTGAACGCTATCTAGAGCAGAGCAACCAGACAGACATGGGAGGCCGAAATCTTGCCAAGGAGGTCACCTCAGACAGATGCAAGGCCCCGAAATAGTGACCGATAGGCAAGGGAAATATAAATGACCTATTGTAAACCCTCATGCCTACTTGCATAAACTTTCGATGACACTAATTATTTACTAGTAAACAATATTCAAGGTTCGTCGAATTAGAACATAGACTTTATGATGAATAGGAAGAAAATGATTGTGAGAAACTCTTATGTAATAAACTGTATTTCATTACGGAAAGTACAGAAGCAACATTGTAACCAGTGTCCTTGTTAGTAAAGAGAGAATTTACACCAGAAATCAAGCTAGGAGCTGAATCAGCATTCTAGTGCTAAACCGAGCTACAGTCTGGAGAATTCCTGAGGAAGATTGTCATCCTACTAGGTGAACTTTGTGTCACCGACCAGACAGACTGATAACACTGAAGCCCCTGTCGATTACGAAACTGCAGTAGAAGTTCTGAGCTCCTTCCTATTTTTGCTTGTCGTTTCTGGTAGCTCTATCTTTAGTGTATAAAGGAATATGTGGTGTGTTGTGTTGTGTGTTATTGTGAGTTAATTAACTTGTTAAAACGAGAGACATGAGTCGTGTTTGGGAAACAGCATATAATGACTGCCGTGTGCAAGTGTGGTAATTCTTGAGTGCAAGGAGTCTGGCAGAAATAACAGCAGAGTTAGGATAAGATAGATACAATTCTACACTGTGGCAGTCCTAAATCCAACCCCAATAGAATTGCTACCTATATGAAGTCTGACGTAGCTTAGTCATTTTCATTTGAACCATTTTCAGATGAATAAAGAATAAAACAGCCCTACTTTTTAACTTAAATATTACAAACAATTTCTTAGAATATCGTTAACCAAGAAGAAGAAAATTTACTGACATTCTACAAGATCTGAAAATTGAACAAAACTGGCTCATAAACATCATCGTGTCTGAGAAACTGAACTACTTTCTTTGACCATATTAAATGTCTCAGTGGCCTGGAAAGAACATTGATGGGAGGCTTGGTTCATTGACAAGAATTCAGGTGTCGACCAGCACTAAGCTTGGAAAATGGACACAGGATATTGCAGAGACTTTTGGCATGATAGTACATGAGGCAGGAGAACTCATCTTTTTGGCAGCCAGTGATCAAAGCGTCGTTATTGAAATAAAAGGCTATATGATGATCTTGATAATTATGATGACACTGATGGTATTGTTTATGTATAAATGCGAGCGTTTGTGAGGTAGGAGCGTTGTATGTGTAAGGGCGAGAAATGAAAGGGAATGACGGAGGGCTACTGGACCAGCAAGAAAGCATGTTATCCACTACACTACAGCAGCTATCCATATACCAGCAATTGTCTATGAATGTCCCTGTTTGCGTCTCGCGTTCTATAGGGCATACTGATATAGACTTTTATATCCTTTTGTGCTTCGTTGATATACTTCAGATTGGGAACTTATGGTAGGAGAATTATAAAATTATTAATTAATTTGATTGTTTCGGTATTTCTCCCCCGATGGTGTTTCCCCCTTGTCGTGGTGGGGGAGCTTGAGTTTCTCAATGACCCCGAGAGCTATGCCGGCGGTAGCGTAGCAACCAGCAGGGATCTCCCAAGCCGGACAGGTCAAAGGGTAGAGAACAGACAAAGAGAAACACCCTGGTCCTCCAGGTTGGGGGTTGAAGCGTGGGGTTAACATCCCCTCCTTTGTAAAAACCATTTTGTTACGAAACAGATACATGAGCCTCGAATTCGGACTGACTTATTTGGACATCGACCTTGGAACGTTAAAGGACTTTTGAAATTTGGAACATGGAATGTACGGACACTATATCGAGCTGGAGCGGCCGAGGAATTAACCCGGGAGCTGGTTGAGTATAAAATGGATGTAACAGCAATTCAAGAAATAAGGTGTCCAGGAGAGGGTACTTTAGAGCAAAATGGAATGATTATAATATATGGAGGAAACACCCAAAATAAACATGAATTAGGAACAGGATTTGTCATCAAAAAAGAATTATGGGGGAACGTTCTAAACTTTAAAGCTGTTAATGATAGGACTAGTAAATTACGAATAAAAGGTAAATGGGAAAATATAACGATGATTAATGTACATGCACCTACTGAAGAGAAAGAAGATGATATTAAAGAAGACTTTTATAATGATCTGGAAGATGTCATAGAAGAAACCCCCAAACAGGACATTCTGATTGTGCTGGGAGACTTCAACGCAAAAATAGGTAGAGAGCAAACTCATAAAAAAAGTTGCCGGTATGGAAAGCCTACATACAACTTCAAATGATAATGGATGGAGAGTCATCAACCTAGCAGAAGCCAAAGGACTGCAGATCAGCAGTACCAGACTGCAAAGAAAGGATATACATAAACAAACTTGGAAATCATGTGACAAGAGAACCTATAATCAAATAGATCACATTTTAATTAACAACAAAAATGCATCAAACATACAACAAGTTAGAAGCTATAGAGGAGCTGAGTGCCACAGCGACCACTTCCTCGTTTGGGCAAATTTAAAATAAAACTTAAGAGAGCTTTCTATGCTAAACTACAAAGGTTACACCCAGCATATAACAGAGAAAAACTACAAGAAATTACAGTCAAAGAGAAATTTGCAGATGAAATAAAATGTAAACTTGAAATTCTACAAAACCCGTTGGAGGAAAGCGTTGACCAAACTTGGTTGAACATCAAGAATACAATTCAAGCTACCGCAGAAGAATGTCTCGGTGTGTTAACCTTGCATAGAAAGAACAGATGGTTCAATCCAAAATGTGAAGAAGCAGTCATTAGGAAAAAGAATGTCAGACAGCTATGGCTAAATGACATCAACAACATCCAAAAGGAAGAGCAATATAGAAATGAATGTAAAGAGGCTACAAAAATAGTTCGACAGAAGAAGCGAGAATATATGAGTAATATAATCAAAGATATGGAAACTAATCACCAGAAAAACGAATCCAGAAAGTTTTTTTAACTGAAGTCAATGAAACGAGGGCACCAACACAACACATATGGTTTAAAAGACAAAAATGGGAATATGATAAATACCAATGAGGAAATGTGCAACACATGGAAAGAATATTTTGTTGAATTACTAAATTGTGAAGCTCCAAGTAACACTTTCCCACAGGAAGAGGTTCTAACGTGTGAACCACAAATTGAAGAACCTGCATTTGAAGAAATCCTATATGTAATCACACGACTTAAAAACAATAAGGCAACTGGGGCTGATGGAATTGCTGCTGAATTTATAAAGGCGGGTGGCCATGCATTTCATCTAAAGCAATACGAACTAACCGGTCTCTCTGGCCGAGGGGTTACAACACTTTCTCCGTAATCCCGTTTATCACGCAGAGTCTCGTAGCAGGGCGAGAGCTGGGAGCGGTTCGGCCCCCGCTGGTGACTTGCGGATAATTGAGCCGGCCGCTCAGAAAGCAATGGCAAACTACTGAGCGTAATCTTGCCAAGAAATCAACACAGCTGAAAGATGCTGATGTTGACAGGGATGTCCTGTAAAGGATATGCAAAACATTTTTATACGAACTAATAATAAAAATCTGGAGGACTAAAGAATTACCCCCTGACTGGAAAGAGTCATTATTGATACCTATCTTTAAGAAAGGAGACAAGTTTCAGTGTGAAAATTATAGAGGAATATCACTACTGTCCATAAGCTATAAGATATTATCCGCAGTATTACTAAATAGGCTAAAACCTTATTCAGAATACATATTAGGTGACTATCAGGCGGGTTTTAGACAAAACAGATCAACAATAGATCAGATATTTATCTTACGACAAATAGCCGAGAAAAATTGGGAATATAAAAGAGATCTCCTTAACATTTTTGTGGATTTTAAAAAGGCTTATGATAGTTTTTCTATGCGGGAATTTGGAATACCAAGGAAGTTAATCAACATGACCAGACTATGCATGGAAGATACTTATAATATAGTAACATATAAAGGCAGGAAATCAGACCCTTTCCAAATAACATCTGGCTTGAAACAGGGTGATGCACTATCGCCGCTACTCTTCAATCTGGCTCTAGAGAAAGTTGTAAGGAGAGTAAAGGAGGAATGTGATATTGGAGGAACATCCAAGCTGCTTGGTTATGCAGATGATATAGATATTATAGGGGAAAATGAATAAAAGACATTGGAAATATTGACTCACTTAAAGGAAAAAGCCCAACAGATATGGCTGGTTATCAACCAAGATAAGACAGAATATATGGTAATTTCAAGAGAAGGAATGGCTAAAAACTCTGGCCACATACAAATAGATAATATGACCATTAAAAGAACGGAAACATACAAATACCTGGGTACAATCTTCAACTGCTCCAACATCATAAGGGAAGAAATACAAACTAGAATCAATTCTGGAAATAAGATATACTATGCACTACAACATCTACTAAAATCAAAGGCGCTATCTCGTAACACCAAGATCACAATATACAAAACACTGATCAGACCAGTTGTGCTGTATGGCTCTGAAACCTGGAGTACAACGAAAGGAGACGAAGCCTTGCTACAAACCTTTGAGAACAAAGTTTTAAGACGCATCTTTGGACCCATTAGGGATACACAAAGTGGAGAGTGGAAAAGAATAAGTAACAAAGACATTTATGATCTGTTTAAGTCCCCGCTAATCACTGGTATCATGAAGGCTAATAGACTACAATGGCTGGGGCATATAGAAAGAATGGAAGATAATAGGGAAACAAAACTCGCTTACACTCAGGAAATAAATGACCGCAGACCCCGAGGTAGACCAAGAAGGCGGTGGAGAGATAATATATATACAGACCTACAAGCACTAGGTATCAACGACTGGCAAGAGAAGGTCAACCAGAGAGACGAATGGAGACGGATTGTATCTGCAGCAAAGAACCTCAATGGCTCGGAACGCTGAAGAAGAAGAAGTTTCGGTATTTAGGATATAAAGATTGAGCACAGCCCATTACCCGGCAACGCTGATCGTATTCCATTATACAAATGAAAGGTCTTTAAAAAAAAACTAACATTCAACAATGGATAATTTCAAAATATCACAAAGTTTGAATACCTCAACTCTCTGGTCAAAAACAATCTGGATTTGTCACAGAAGTTAAAATGCGACTAGCTATGTCAATGTAGACGTTAAACAGCGTTAAGAACCTTAGCACGACACCAGCAAACAAATAACAGTAAACATTTTGGGACAATGCATCTTTCCCGTTACAACATACGGACCATTTCACAATCATTACATAAGAATGACTGAGCATTCGGAACTGAAATGTTCTAGAACGGTTAGTAGAATAGTATAGGCCATGCATGATAATACATACATTCTATAAGAACTGAACATCACAGAAAACTGTAACATAACCAGTATCACGTCTTTGAAACAGTTCTTTCCTGGAAGAAGCGTCATGGGTCGACCAACATGAAGGTGAACATATAAAATTAAAGGACATCCTGAGCGTAACAATGCATAAGGCTCCAAAACTAATGAAAGATCGAGTCTTTCCGTGGGCTGTGATGAGCGCACCGTGCTGCACATGCCTTCTATGCAATGTCGATGATGATTGTCGTAGAAGACAGCTAATTTTACCGAGGCCCATACAATATTGACACGCGTCTATTTTCTGCAGAAACCATGCCTAAAATGAAAGCAGAAATGGAAGCAGAAGCAGAGGCCGGCCACGTAATCGATGGACAGAGGGAATAGTAGAGTCCACGGGAATCTCGATACATGAAGTCCATAAACAGGCACTCTCCCACTGTTTACACTTCACCTCGACACCGCAAGGTACAAGGGGAACAAAATAAGATTATATGCTGAGATAAGACCACGCCCATATTGATAAGATTCTAGTTTCAAAAATTTCAAATTCCTGATCAGTAGAAAAGATTGATAGAGTTTTCCTGTCTTCTGTGCATTTAGCAACTTCCATATGCCAAGTCCCTGAATGTACTGAAGACAATGAGAAATGAAATTATGCTCTGAGCTCAACATCAATTGTCATCCAACACCGACGTCACATAATTCAGGACATGCCCACATGTGCTCCGTCCTACTCAGAAGATGTCAAAGTGTATAGATACTTATAGTTTCAGAAGCCAGCTGGTTATTCCCTTCTCTGCTTCGTTCTCTACCAAGATACCTAAAGTTGACGCCGACTTGATTCTTAATTGAAACAGTCGTATCCGTAAGTGTCATTGGTGTGTGTTTCGCATGCAACATGCGATCAGTTCAAGACAGTATCACATCTCCCTTGCTCAGATCAGTGTGCCCAAAAGAGTTGTTCTCTAAGCTAGTCAATCGGCCCTTCAATTCCACGTATACCCTCATGGCATGGACAGAAGAGCCACTTCAGTTTTTGTAGGTATGCTGACTCTGTATGTGTTAACCATTCACGCTAGAAATATCCAGGTTCTACCTTCAGCGGCATTGATTGAGAGTCCGGTATGATTACCTTCTCCTTGATTTGGAGTCTCAGAAAGCCATCTCAGAGCCACAGTGACCGCCTCCATTTCCATGCTCATGCTGGGTGCCCTTGTAGAATATGCTCCACTCTGCTCTGCGATGTTCCTGCCATTCTATCAAGCTGTCAATCTCCATCCTAATCTTTGACCTCGCTGCACTGATCAATCGGTATATAAAACATCCTCCTTAGATGATTCCTTTTAACTGAACTCTTTCATTGCACTACTCCCTACATTCTCTACAAAGTGTTAATTGAACAAGCTCACGTTTTGCATTCTCTTCTCGTTTGTGAATGCATTCCTCATCTAAAGCATCTCCTAAACCTGTACCATTTGCGGGGTTGTTTTCTCTGCCGTTGCATTAATGGCATTCGTATGTTGAATAATGCTCCTTTGCTGTCAGATATGTTCATATAGAGGGAATGTCTCATATCGCTTATGACCCTTTAATAAGGTCTCGGCTCAATCAACGGAACCACCGAGTTTCACCTTCTAATCGTAAATGTGGGGCAAATCCAGTTCGGGGAACTTGAACAATGAGCAACCCTAAACCTGAGCAGAGCAGGAAACTTACTAACCTGACAGCACACTTTGTTTGTCCAATGTGAAGATGTAGATTTCACCCATTTTTATGTGGAAGTCAAGGGGAAACTACATATTATTTTCTCAAAATTACGTTTATGCCCACATGGCAATTCTGGAAGGCAGGAGTGGCATGTTCAGAAACTGTATTACAGTCGTCGAGGGCCCCGAAAAAGAACTAAATTCCCAATTTTTAATGGAAAAAATTTTTAACCCATGA
>JACEFZ010001969.1:60000-77106 GCA_014155875.1 Cepaea nemoralis | reverse complement strand
GGTAATGTTCTCATAAAGCAATTTTCATTGTTTAAACAGTATTATTATCATCAGCATCGTAGCCGTCATCACTCTGCGGCAATGGCGGATACAGCGCATAATTTCCAAGAGTCGGAGCTTGCTTTTCATTGTCATGTCATACCAGTTTATGAAGTCCAACGACCGGCTTAACGTTTTTATACCGAACATATCACTATAGTACACAATGAATTTACATTGTGACTGCTCGTTAATCTATTCTTGGAAAATTAATGCCACGGTTTCCCCTTACTTTCCGCGTAAGAGATTTACGTGCTACTTCGTTTCTAATATGGGTTACTTTTCTAATGTGGGCAATTGATTATCGCTATCATTGTCATGTGCCTCGCCGAGCGGCGCAGACGACCATTCCGATCGGTCCTTTATATTCTTGATAAGTTCGGCCGCCGATGTCTGCCGTACCATTCTGCCAACACCTCCGGCATATTCTTCCTTTATGGACCTCTGTCTCTATCGCCCGTTTGTCGCAAATTTGCTTCTGTACTTACAGTAGCGTTTAGCTGTGTTAACTGCCTCTTGCGAATATTTAAAAAAAAAAAAAAAAAAAAAACCCACCACCATTAATTTTTGTCCATATTTAAGAAGCCTATCGCTGTCTTTCTAAATTAGAAAAAACGTGTTGCCATCAACCAACTGTGTGGAATAATTAAAACAATGGGAGCCGCAGTAGCGCTGACGCTCGCCTGCTGGCCTTGTGGCCGTGGATTCAAATCCACACCAAGGCGGAGTTTTAACATTGAATAACAGGACGCCCAGGTAGTTACAACCTAGAATGAGTTGCAGGAAATGTCAGCGTTTCTCAGCGTCCCGAGATGGAAGCATATCGATAAAAACAGCAACAAAATAATGAGATAAGAAGAACGTTAAAGACGACAAATAATGAAAGTATGACGAAGAAAATCTGGAATTAGCGGAAAAATAAGGAAAACAAAAGACCAAGGAAAAATCGGTCTATTCATCAGAAAGATATTTACTACGGCTTAGAAGAGGACGTCAGTCAGACAGCAACTCTGCTACCCATAGAAGCTATAGCGCGAGAGGATATTAATATTTGTAAATATGAGCCACGGATGTAAAGCTTAAGGAGTTCGTCATCATGAAGAGCTACCTAGTATCTGCAGACAAGGGCTATAATCGCTGTCAAGATGTGTATGAAGCGCCCGGAGTGGATTCAAGAGTTGTAACAAACACGCTCAATCCGAGAGGGTTAAAATCATGAATATTTTACTAGCAGCAATCTAAGACCTGTGACACAATTAAGCTCTCTGAAGTGTCTCGTCAGGCTCTCGCACGCTAGTTTCACCTTCCATATCGCTATATTGTGTATGTATTTCATTTTTATACCAGGAGGTCGGAGGCAATTACTAAATGAAAGTGATCAATGTGATATTATAAGTTGGTAGCTTAACTGCACAATTTTTTCACGTAAGATTACTTCTTACAGAGACGTCATTTTCACTTTCAGACTCGCTTCCTGTCTGAACTCTCAAGTGAATGAAATTCCCTGCTTGGCTGTCTGTTCTTTGTATCCTGCTTCACAAGATTGAGAATCTTGCTGTCTTTCGTTTTTGTTGTTTCTTATGTCATTCTCAAACTTTTTGTCTCGCATTATTATTATTATTATTATTATTATTATTATTATTATTATTATTATTATTATTATTATTATTATTATTATTATTATTTTTATTATTATTATCAATATTTATTTTTGTCTCTATGAGCTCGCTATCTTTGAACCTAGACTTAGTCCGTTCATAGTCCGTACACACTACTTCTAGTAGCACTGGCCTGAATTTTGCGTGTAGATTAGCTTTCCTTATTACCAGTGTCTCTCGCCATCAACCGAACCTACTCCGACTTCACAGGTACTTGTAATTTACGTCCCCAAGTCAAGGAAGAGACATCAACATTTTAGTCCAACTATCTGGTGTAAGGGGTTGAACCCCATACCTCGGCATCAGCATACTGGATGGTTAAGAAGGCGCGTTCTTCCTTGCAGACCTCAAGATTATTATTGACATCTACAACCAGAGTAGTATACCGACTAGAGCACTCGTCTGCCACATCTGTTTTTAAGGGTTCAAATCCCCACTGTGGGTGAAGGCTGAGGTCATTTTTGTTTTCATCATGTGGAATGGGAGTTAGCATCACAGTATGAGCACTAGGAAATGTCCCGAGGGTACAGCCGACAGCTGTAATTTACCCTTCCTGTTGTCTGATCACGAGTATATGGGCTTTGTATCCCCAGTAGGTCACAGTGGCATGGAAGCTTGACCAATCACCTTTTCTATATGTCCAGCCAACTATTTCTAATTGTTAAATCAATTAAGTCATCATAGTGCCAACATGCGGGTCATAGCAGCGAATCTTCGCAACAGCGAACGTAAACTCACGCGCTTCGGTCAGTAAAGTGAGCACCACTGTGTTTTATAGGCAAGAGAGGCAGTCAAGACGGGAAGTAGTCGTCTCCTTCGTTGTTCCTTACCTGAATATAATAATATACATGGGCCAAAAAACTCGAAAAGCCTACTATAGTATCTGACATAGTTTTACCTTGACCGTACCTTGTAGTGATTGAAGTTCTTGCTAATAAAGAACGACTAAAGTTCAGTCCCTGGCTGTGGCCGATGTTTCCAACCAGCCCGGCTCTGGGGTAGACCCAGCCTCGTCCTGTCGACACCAAATAACGTTCAGAATTGTGGAGGTATTGTCTGGAAGGAAATGTGGCGATGAGGTAAACTTGCCACAAGTTATCATTATGTCCGGGTTCACATGTTATATGTGAATTCATAACACTTTAGACCCCCTGGCTATTATCTGCTATGAGACTATCTGTACCTTTGCTTCGTATACTAAGAGTTAATGGTACAAAACAAACAATACTGCCATTGACGATGTAAGAAATTAAAGACATAAATTAGTTAATACTAATAATAATAAATGTTCGCATATCCTTTACAGGACATCGCTGTCAATATCAGCATTTTTCAGCTGATTATTGATTTCTTGGCAAGATTACGCTCAGTAGTTTACCATTGCTTTCTGAGCGACCGGCTCACATACCCCGTAAGTTACCAACGAGGTTAGAACCGCTACCGATTCTCGCCGTCGTCACGTTACTCATGAAAGTATACGAGATTACGGAGAAAGTCGCTAACTCCTAGGCCAGGGAGCCCGGCAGTAAATACTAAGAACTGAAATTATTGTATGCCATTTGTTGGCTCTGCGTGGAATCGCATTTCTTCCATCACCCTTCGCCTTTTGGAGACGAAAGGGTTAAATACTGGCGGTCTTACATGTTTCTGTTATCTGGTGTTTCATATAGCTGGTGTCTGGGCTTAGTGGTAGTGAACTCTTTTTCACTGTTCCGACATACCAGGTCAGCTGCAGGCGATTTAGGAGTAGGTTGTTTCGCGTTGATATTCACAGCGTCGGCCGTTCAGAAGGTAAAGGCAAACAACTAAACCTAAATTTGCCAAGAACTTCACAAACTCCAATAAATGTCGGGATTGATTGCGACTTCTGCTAAAGTACCTTTAACTATGCCAGTGTGTCCTCTAATCTCTAATTTTGTTCTATCTTTTCGATGGTTCAGATCAATGCCTGGCATTTATTTAAGTGTTATATCATATGTCGCCCCGTTAATACTTCATTATTACCATCAAGTGTCATGCTGGCAAGCCATCTCGGTTCACCGTCTCATACTATTCCAACCTGTTTATGTTTCCCTATTATGTCATGTGACTAAGACGAAAGCAGGAACCCGCTATGGGATTTTTGAAGCAGTGAAGTGTTAGGAACATAACATTTTGTAGGCCTGAAGTGTTAGGAACATCACATTCTGTAGGCCTGAAGTGTTAGGAACATAACATTCTGAAGGCCTGAAGTGTTAGGAACATCACAATCTGAAGGCCTGAAGTGTTAGGAACATAACATTCTGAAGGCCTGAAGTGTTAGGAACATCACAATCTGTAGACCTGAAGTGTTAGGAACATCACAATCTGTAGACCGGAAGTGTTAGGAGCATCACATTCTGTAGACCTGAAGTGTTAGGAACATCACAATCTGTAGACCTGAAGTGTTAGGAACATCACAATCTGTAGACCTGAAGTGTTAGGAACATCACAATCTGTAGACCGGAAGTGTTAGGAGCATCACATTCTGAAGACTTGAAGTGTTAGGAACATCACAATCTGAAGGCCGGAAGTGTTAGGAGCATCACATTCTGGAGGCCTGAATGCACGGAGGAATATGTGGCCAGTCCTTTCCTCTCTTAGCGGGCGACAAGCTCAGCTATCGAAGCCTCGCCCGACCGCTATCGTGATATTATCAGCGTTGTTCCCCTAACAATTACGCCAACTCACCCTCTCCATATTGGCTCAGTTATCCAAGTTCCTACCTCATTGTCTCTGTTCTTTCCTTACCAACTTTCATTTGCTAGGTGTCACGAAACTCTAAGGTTTGTCTCTTGTCATAACATTTCCTGAAAATTGCGTCTGCCTCCATGGAGTTTATCCAATGGATTTGCGGTTTTCCATCTGTTTCTCAAAGAATTGCCACATTTGTTTTCGGATTGCCATATTTGGAATTTCATCAAAAGCCATATTCTTCCACGGGTGAATTACTGACACTAATCTGAAGAACGACATGTGCTGCTAGGACTAACTAGCAAACACCTCATCAGTAGAATAAAATAAACAGTGTAGAACTGAAAAGGTAAAGTAAAGGGCCCTGTTTACATGCCTTGAGGCGTACTGGGCAGATAAGTTAACCCCATATGTGTATAGACCTGATGCTACTCCAGGGGCGATGTGCTCAATATTCCGTCGGTCGCATTCCCTTCCCGGGATGTTTCCTGATACCTCAGTAGTCGACTCAATTCAGTGAAACAAAATCCTGCCCCGAGTGAGAATCAAACCACAAGACCACCAAACCTATAGTCAAGCCTGCTAGCCATTGCAACTTCAGGGCTCACAGTTTACTACTCTTTAGTTGTTCTTACCAAATCGTAATCCTCAAACATGCACAAAGGGGTGTCTAGTTGGCCGAGCCTGGATGTACAGTTGTTCATCCAGAGAGGCGCTGTCGTCATCTAGGAAGTTCACATCCTTATGTGGTCAATGCAGCTTTCAATATTTATATTGTCTATACCGTCGTCTAATCTCTACCTCTCACTTCTACTTCTTTGAAAGCTCATCAATATATGCTAATTTATTCTTCATGCTATTTCAATGACGTCCAACATGTGATATATCTGTGTATAATGCAAAACGTCGCAGCAGTACTAAAGTCTTATCCGTCGCGACAATAGGGCGTATTAAGTTAACACTCAGCGCAAATGATCAATAGTGAACACTTAATAATTTCCTAAACTAAAGGTTACTCAAATACAATTTTTAAAAAATATATATATTGACAAATCTGAACTAATCGGAACCTGCACATGGCCTGGATGTGGTGTGTCGGGCAGGGGGAGTCACGGATGGGAGTTGATGGAGACACTTAGATCGCTATCACGTGAGCATGACTGTCCGTAGGCAACTCCTGGTTATAATAAAGAAAGTTCTCAATCTCTCCCTGGGACTTTTTCCTGGCTTCTTCCGGGTCACAAGCCCCTTTCACCTTTCCGATTCTGCACGTGCAGTGCTTATTATTGATTTAAATTATTCAGAGACTTTTGTTTTCTTGTCCACGTTTGTGTATCTTGTTCTCGGGAACTCAGGATTAAACAAATTATTTGGAATAATTATCTCGGCTCTAGGGGTGCGTTTATCTTCCGATAAATTTGTTAAAAACTAAGGGTGACGTAATCTGAGTTTCACTGACCCCGGAATATATAATTGTCCTAACTTCCTAGCCTCAACACTCAGTAGATCATCACCTGACAGTTTCCGATATTTACTTTATAGAAAACGCATACAACAAACCGACAATTGCTGTATTGATGATGGGTCGTCCAGAAAACTGACAATCATCCGAGACGCGAAAGAAAGCACCTTGATGGTGAGATCAGGAAGGCCACTGAGTGAGTCTTAAATATAACACTAGAGAACTAGACTGTACCGAGTGCAGATGAACACACATCTTGTCTGACTATGGCTACACCAGTACAGGCTCCATGGCACACTCATCACCTACAAAATGCCAAATACTCAGAACCGAAGAATTAGAGTGGGTCAAAATAAAAGTAAAAGGCCCTTACATGCCTTAATTCGAACAGGGCAAACGGTGTTAGGCCCATATTTATAAAGCAATCGGCACTCGGTCGGTGATGTGGTCAGTGTCACACCGGCCGCCTTAACTTCCCAAGACATTCTTATGATCCATTTTAGGCTCGGTCGACCTGGGAGCCTGTTCAATTTAAAAACAAGAAAACATCCGAATCCGCCCATATGGAGATCGAACCCATGTCAGCTTGGTCGGCAGGTGAGTGTGTGAGAGTGGGAGCCCCTTGATATTCAGCCGGTGTCCAATTCTCTAGAATTACCGGAGATAATAAAACCCTATACCTATTCAATATTTTTGCGAAAAATGTAATGAAAAAGATAAAAAATGACAAGATACATTTGTGATTCATTGATACTTGCTGAAAATCAATTCCAGAACGTAGATATGCAGACTACACGCTCCTTCTCTCACATTGTGCTAAAGCAAGAGAGGGGTTGTTCCTGTTTGTGAAGAGACACGTTTTGTCAAGAGACACGTTTTGTCAAGAGACACGGTAATAATCAAACTCTTTTTGTGAACTTGAACAAAACAAAAATAATGTCTACGGTCAAAACTACACGCCAACAAAAACATCACAATCGGCAATGGATAGGTAGAAAATGTCACAAACTGTGAATATTTTGGCTCCATAATCAACAGTCCATGAGAGCTGCTCAAAAGAGGCCACCAGCACCATTTTTATATTGAGTTTAGTTCTAGAACTTCTTTACTTTTTTTCATTGTCGTTTTCTGAATCCAAGAAACAAGCCCCAGCCTTTTGAATTCCGACATACATTTCAGAAGCTTCGGTTGTTAAAAACTTCCAAGAACAACAAAATGAGGCGACAGGAAATGAAGTATTGTTTACATCAAAGTTGCCTTGATAAGTCACAGAAACACAGTTTTATTAAAAGTAATCATGGGAAGATTATAATAACATGGAAGAAAATACAGTCATAGTAACAGCGGAGTTGGCTTTGGACAAAACAGAGATACTTATCACTGCATATTTAACATGAGAAAAATTATAGAAAAACAGCGGAGAACAATATGTAACTGTTCTCTGGATTGATAGACTATTCAAGGGCATTTGAATGTGTAGAACATGACGAGCAATGGAACATAATCAAAGAAATGTGCTTCATGTTGCCCTTAAAACAGATCGTCAAAACCTTCTATAGTGAACAAAAGACAGCTTCGGAATATGCTACCAATACAACAGAATGGTTCGATATTGAACAGGGGTCCAGAGGCAGTTGCATTTTGTCCCCTTATAAGCATATTTTATATTCTTAACATCATAAGGAATGTTAGAGAAAATACATTGACGGGGAATAAAAAGATCCCTTTGCATCGGAGGAATAAAAATACCCGATGTGCCGAGGACTATCAGCAACACACATGGGAACTAAGAAACGAATAAAGTCAAAACAAGAACAATGCGATTAAAAAAAAAGAAACAAACTATTGACAACCTATAAAACAAGTATGTCAACACATCAAGTCATCAATGGAGAGGAGTTATTGACAGTGAACAATTTTGAATATCTAAGGTCGCCGTTGACGGACAATGCAAATGTGATAACAGAAATTAAAGAACTAGCATTGATCTGCAAAAACGAATGCAATTAAAACCTTTAGACATTGAAAAAGACAGAACGACAAAGGTCATAGTAAAGAGTGCACGCTAACCTCCTGTGGCAGCATACGGGTGGCAAACGTGGACATTTAATAAATCAGCTGGAGAGCATATGTATGCCATCGAATATAAGTGTTACAGAAGATAATTAAAATCATTACCGTAAATGACATTATTTTGGGGCAAGTGCAGAATTTCAGATATCTGGACACTCGGATAACATCACATGGAAGATGCACCACAGAAATAAAGAACCGAATAGGACAAGCAAACACTGCATTTTACCAAATGAAGAATACTTTGTGCAATTAGGCCTTGTCCTTGAACCTTAGAAAAAGAGTTCTTGCATTTTACATAGGACCAATTTTAACACACGGCTGCGAGTCTTGGATAATTAGTAAACAGGCGGGTATAAAAATCCATGGAAGCTTTAGACATGTGGTTTTATAGAAGAATGCCGTAAATTACTTGGACAGCCATAATGAGCAATATGGACATATTGAGAGAAGCTAAGTCGCAAAGACAACTCATCACAAGCATTAGAAAGAAGCGGTCATCATTTTTGGCCACAAAATGAGAAGACAAAAGCTGGAACATGTTGTGACAACCGGAAAGATTTCTGGAAAGTCAGATAGAGGAAGACAGCGTGAGAAACCTCTTGACAATCTTGTGTCATGGCACGGAAAGGAGTCAACACACAAATTGATCCATGCCATCGGAGATCGCAATTAGTGGAGAGGCATGGCCACGCCAACCGGCAAGGCACTGGATTAAGATGATCTGTCTGTCTGTCTGTCTGTCTGTCTGTCTGTCTGTCTGTCTGTCTGTCTTTCTTTCTTTCTTTCTTCTTTCTTTCTTTCTTTCTTTCTTTCTTTCTTCTTTCTTCTTTCTTTCTTCTCTCTGTGTGTGTGTGCGCGCGTATGTGTATGAGGTTGTGTGTGACTGTACTTCTTTCCCTCTGTATATATGCATTGTCCGAGTGTGTGTGTGTGTGTGTGTGTGTGTGTGAGTGTCGCTTCTCTCTCTCTTTCTCTCTCTCTCTCTCTCTCTCTCTGTGTGTGTGTGTGTGTGTGTGTGTGTGTGTGTGACTGCCCTCCCCCGTCTTTATGTATGTATTGTCTGTGTGTGTATGGGGGGGGGGGGGAGAGGTGTGTGTGTGTGTGGTTTCTGCCTGACCTGGAACTTTGACAGACTGACTGCAAGATTGAAGACGGGGCGTGGCTAGCAAGGATTAAATAAAGAACACGCTTCACTCCGGTAATTACCCTTCCCATCTTCCTTGTCAGGTCTCCCGTCCCAGTAATCACAGGGATGCTCGGACAAATTACCCAGCCTCCCGCTGCTCGTCCGGGCCTGAGATGACAGGAGAAAGACCGCGGTCCGCGCAGGTATCCATTTGTGTAATACATATGCCAATCTGCAGCTGGATTTGTTCCCAATCTACATATTCCATATTGGATGTGGTGGACACGTGACGTATCCTTATATTTTCTTATTTTCTCCTCTCCCACGTCTTCTTCTTCTTCTTCTTCTTCTTCTTCTTCTTCTTCTTCTTCTTCTTCTTCTTCTTCTTCTTCTTCTTCTTCTTCTTCTTCTTCATCGGCCAACTTCAGACGTCAAAATGAATTAATCCAAAGAAAACTTGTTGCCTTGTTGGTATGTCCATGAAGTTTGTCTTCAAGTGGAGGTACAGGCACAATAGTTTTCTCCGCTCTGCATATGTTGGAAACTACTGGAACTAATTACTAGCGATCATTTTACTAGTTCCACAGTCACATTCATTAGTATCTCCCATCTATTTTCCGTCTATTCAAACATGTGTACTTCCGAGACTGTTGTGTGCTGTGGGGAATTTGAAGATATTACTTGTTCTTTTCGGTCGTGTTGGTAGTATGCAACATCTGCCTGGTGGCTGGATACTCTGATTCCAACTTGGTTCCACAATCGCTTCTTATAACTCTCCCATCCTCGTCATAGGTTATATCTATATCAGACTGAGGTAGAAATCAAATCACGTTGCGTCCTATCCACGAGCTATTGATCATAAACATTTTGCTGGGTAAAACGGGACAATTGTGCCATCCACTGAAACAAAGCTGCAAGCAACGGCGGCCATTGTTTAGGTAGAGTCTACAAAGGTGCGCATGGCCACCAGTTCACCTCACAGGTGAAACAAAGAAGGTACGGCCGTCTCTTCTTCCGCTGGGAATACTGTTGAGTTTTCAGTGCCGCATTGTTCTTCACGCCTGTCGCGTGCTGGACCTGTTCCCTACAGTCATTTGACAAAAACATCTCCGGCAGCGTGGCCTGTCACCACGAAGGCTGATGGTGATTTGAGTTAGTGTGCCCGGACAAGCCAGGATGCACAAGGCTAGTCCGAGTGAAAGACTGCCATCTTTTGATGCCTGGATGCATGCACGTGCGTCTTCACGCATGTCTGCTCGCGTCGAAATTCTCGTCAGTTATGCATGGTCGCCCCTGGAGTCCGTAGCACCGTTATCGCAGATCACACATCAAAGGCCTCGACACGCTTGCCGTCTCACCTTTACTCAAAACAATTGTCAACAGATTCTATAATACCGAAAGAGTGAACAAAATAATCGAAGAACATGTCATTTGTAATACGTCATAACATTGTATCTTTCATTATCGTTGCAATCTTCATCTGTGATAGTTTCACCTTTCTTTATGTACAGTTGTGACTTCATCCAGGGTAGGTTCACCTTTCTTTATGTAACATTGTAATCTTTATCCACTATAGTTTTAGATTTCCTTATAAACAGTTGTAAACTTCATCCACTGTAATTTCACCTTTCTTTATGCACACTTGTAATTGTAATCCACCTTAGTTTTACATTTCTGTATGTACAGTTGTAATTTCCACAAAAAGTTGTTTTTACAATATTTCAGTATAGTCGTAGTCTTCGTTTGGGTAATTTTAATTTCCTTTCAGGATAGTTGTAATCTTAATTTATGTTACATTTAACTTTCGATTTATTTGTAATAATTAATTATATTGGAGGTAGATAGGCTTATGTCATTTTAGCTTTTTCTATCATAGCCAATTGTCATTGTTGTTACTTTAATCCTGCCTATCTCAAGCAGTTGTTACTGTAATACTATCTTTAGTATTTGTTACTTTAATACTCTCCATCTCAGGCAGTGGTTACTTTAATACTGTCTATCTCATGCAGTGGTTACTTTAATACTGTCTATCTCATGCAGTGATTGCTTTAATACTGTCTATCTCATGGAGTGATTGCTTTAATAATGTCTATCTCATGCAGTGGTTACTTTAATACTGACTATCTCATGAAGTAGTTACTTTAATACTGTCTATCTCATGCAGTGATTGCTTTAATACTGTCTATCTCATGCAGTGGTTACTTTAATACTGTCTATCTCATGCAGTGATTGCTTTAATACTGTCTATCTCATGCAGTGGTTACTTTAATACTGTCTATCTCATGCAGTGATTGCTTTAATACTGTCTATCTCATGGAGTGATTGCTTTAATAATGTCTATCTCATGCAGTGATTGCTTTAATACTGTCTATCTCATGCAGTGATTGCTTTAATACTGTCTATCTCATGCAGTGGTTACTTTAATACTGTCTATCTCATGCAGTGGTTACTTTAATACTGTCTATCTCATGCAGTGGTTACTTTAATACTGTCTATCTCATGCAGTGGTTACTTTAATACTGTCTATCTCATGCAGTGGTTACTTTAATACTGTCTATCTCATGCAGTGATTGCTTAATACTGTCTATCTCATGCAGTGGATTACTTTAATACTGTCTATCTCATGCAGTGATTACTTTAATACTGTCTATCTCATGCAGTGGTTACTTAATACTGTCTATCTCATGCAGTGGTTACTTTAATACTGTCTATCTCATGCAGTGGATTACTTTAATACTGTCTATCTCATGCAGTGATTGCTTTAATACTGTCTATCTCAGGCAGTGGATTACTTTAATACTGTCTATCTCATGCAGTGATTGCTTTAATACTGTCTATCTCATGCAGTGGATTACTTTAATACTGTCTATCTCATGCAGTGAGTTACTTTAATACTGTCTATCTCATGCAGTGATTACTTTAATACTGTCTATCTCATGCAGTGAGTTAGCTTTAATACTGTCTATCTCATGCTAGTGGATTACTTTAATACTGTCTATCTCATGCAGTGGTTACTTTAATACTGTCTATCTCATGCAGTGATTACTTTAATACTGTCTATCTCATGCAGTGATTACTTTAATACTGTCTATCTCATGCAGTGATTACTTTAATACTGTCTATCTCATGCAGTGGTTACTTTATACTGTCTATCTCATGCAGTGATTACTTTAATTTTTTTCTGTAATACTGCTATCTCATGCAGTGATTACTTTAATACTGTCTATCTCATGCAGTGATTACTTTAATACTGTCTATCTCATGCAGTGGTTACTTTAATACTGTCTATCTCATGCAGTGATTACTTTAATACTGTCTATCTCATGCAGTGGTTACTTTAATACTGTCTATCTCATGCAGTGATTACTTTAATACTGTCTATCTCATGCAGTGATTACTTTAATACTGTCTATCTCAGGCAGTGGTTACTTTAATACTGTCTATCTCATGCAGTGGTTACTTTAATACTGTCTATCTCATGCAGTGGTTACTTTAATACTGTCTATCTCATGCAGTGGATTACTTTAATACTGTCTATCTCATGCAGTGATTGCTTTAATACTGTCTATCTCATGCAGTGGTTACTTTAATACTGTCTATCTCATGCAGTGATTACTTTAATACTGTCTATCTCATGCAGTGGTTACTTTAATACTGTCTATCTCATGCAGTGGTTACTTTAATACTGTCTATCTCATGCAGTGATTGCTTTAATACTGTCTATCTCATGCAGTGATTGCTTTAATACTGTCTATCTCATGCAGTGGTTACTTTAATACTGTCTATCTCATGCAGTGGTTACTTTAATACTGTCTATCTCATGCAGTGATTGCTTTAATACTGTCTATCTCATGCAGTGATTGCTTTAATACTGTCTATCTCATGCAGTGATTGCTTTAATACTGTCTATCTCATGCAGTGGTTACTTTAATACTGTCTATCTCATGCAGTGGTTACTTTAATACTGTCTATCTCATGCAGTGATTGCTTTAATACTGTCTATCTCATGCAGTGATTGCTTTAATACTGTCTATCTCATGCAGTGGTTTGCTTTAATACTGTCTATCTCATGCAGTGATTACTTTAATACTGTCTATCCATGCAGTGATTGCTTAATACTGTCTATCCATGCAGTGATTGCTTTAATACTGTCTATCTCATGCAGTGATTGCTTTAATACTGTCTATCTCATGCAGTGATTACTTTAATACTGTCTATCTCATGCAGTGATTGCTTTAATACTGTCTATCTCATGCAGTGGTTACTTTAATACTGTCTATCTCATGCAGTGGTTACTTTAATACTGTCTATCTCATGCAGTGATTGCTTTAATACTGTCTATCTCATGCAGTGGTTACTTTAATACTGTCTATCTCATGCAGTGATTACTTTAATACTGTCTATCTCATGCAGTGGTTACTTTAATACTGTCTATCTCATGCAGTGATTGCTTTAATACTGTACTATCTCATGTAGTGATTGCTTTAATACTGTCTATCTCATGCAGTGGATTACTTTAATACTGTCTATCTCAGGCAGTGATTGCTTTAATACTGTCTATCTCAGGCAGTGATTACTTTAATACTGTCTATCTCATGCAGTGATTGCTTTAATACTGTCTATCTACATGCAGTGATTGCTTTAATACTGTCTATCTCATGCAGTGATTACTTTAATACTGTCTATCTCAGGAAGTGATTGCTTTAATACTGTCTATCTCATGCAGTGGTTACTTTAATACTGTCTATCTCATGCAGTGATTGCTTTAATACTGTCTATCTCAGGAGTGATTGCTTTAATACTGTCTATCTCATGCAGTGATTACTTTAATACTGTCTATCTCATGCAGTGATTGCTTTAATACTGTCTATCTCATGCAGTGATTACTTTAATACTGTCTATCTCATGCAGTGGTTACTTTAATACTGTCTATCTCATGTGATTACTTTAATACTGTCTATCTCATGCAGTGTTACTTTAATACTGTCTATCTCATGCAGTGATTGCTTTAATACTGACTATCTCATGTAGTGGTTACTTTAATACTGTCTATCTCATGCAGTGATTGCTTTAATACTGTCTATCTCATGCAGTGATTACTTTAATACTGTCTATCTTCATGCAGTGATTACTTTAATACTGTCTATCTCATGCAGTGTTTTAATACTGTCTATCTCATGCAGTGATTGCTTTAATACTGTCTATCTCATGCAGTGAGTTACTTTAATACTGTCTATCTCATGCAGTGATTGCTTTAATACTGTCTATCTCATGCAGTGCTTGCTTTAATACTGTCTATCTCATGCAGTGATTGCTTAATACTGTCTATCTCATGCAGTGGTTACTTAATACTGTCTATCTCATGCAGTGGTTACTTTAATACTGTCTATCTCAGCAGTGGTTACTTTAATACTGTCTATCTCTATGCAGTGATTGCTTTATACTGTCTATCCTCAGGCAGGTGATTACTTTAATACTGTCTATCTCATGCAGTGATTACTTTAATACTGTCTATCTCATGCAGTGATTACTTTAATACTGTCTATCTCAGCAGTGATTACTTTAATACTGTCTATCTCAGGCAGTGATTGCTTTAATACTGTCTATCTCATGCAGTGATTCCTTTAATACTGTCTATCTCATGGCAGTGAATTACTTAATTTACTGGTCCTATCTCCATGCAGTGATTGCTTTAATACTGTCTAATCTCATGCAGTGATTACTTTAATACTGTCTATCTCATGCAGTGATTGCTTTAAACTGCTATCTCATGCAGTGGTTACTTTAATACTGTCGTATCTCAGCAGTGATTGCTTTAATACTGACTATCTCATGTAGTGGATTGCTTTAATCTGTCTATTCATGCAGTGGTTACTGTTAATACTGTCTATCTCATGCAGTGATTACTTTATACTGTCTATCTCATGCAGTGGTTACTTTAATACTGTCTATCTCATGCAGTGATTACTTAATACTGACTATCTCATGTAGTGATTGCTTTAATACTGTCTATCTCATGCAGTGGTTACTTTAATACTGTCTATCTCATGCAGTGATTGCTTTAATACTGTCTATCTCATGCAGTAGTTACTTTAATACTGTCTATCTCATGCAGTGATTGCTTATTAATACTGTCTATCTACGCAGTGATTGCTTTAATACTGTCTATCTCATGCAGTGATTGCTTTAATACTGCTATCTCATGCAGTGATTGCTTTTAATACTGTCTATCTCATGCAGTGATTACTTTAATACTGTCTATCTCATGCAGTGATTGCTTTAATACTGTCTATCTCATGCAGTGATTGCTTTATACTGTCTAGTCTCATGCAGTGATTACTTTAATACTGTCTATCTCATCAGTGATTGCTTTAATACTGTCTATCTCATGCAGTGGTTACTTTAATACTGTCTATCTCATGCAGTGATTCTTTAATACTGTCTATCTCATGCAGGGGTTACTTTAATACTGTCTATCTCATGCAGGGGTTGCTTTAATACTGCTATCTCATGAGTGATTGCTTTAATACTGTCTATCTCATGCAGGGGTTACTTTAATACTGTCTATCTCATGCAGTGATTACTTTAATACTGTCTATCTCATGCAGGGGTTCTTTAATACTGTCTATCTCATGCAGTGATTACTTTAATACTGCTATCTCATGAGTGATTGCTTTAATACTGTCTATCACATGCAGTGATTACTTTAATACTGTCTATCTCATGCAGTGATTGCTTTAATACTGTCTATCTCATGCAGTGATTGCTTTAATACTGTCTATCTCATGCAGTGATTGCTTTAATACTGTCTATCTCATGCAGTGATTACTTTAATACTGTCTATCTCATGCAGTGATTGCTTTAATACTGTCTATCTCATGCAGTGATTACTTTAATACTGTCTATCTCATGCAGTGATTGCTTTAATAACTGTCTATCTCATGCAGTGATTGCTTAATACTGTCTATCTCATGCAGTGATTGCTTTAATTACTGTCTATCTCATGCAGTGATTACTTTAATACTGTCTATCTTACGCAGTGATTGCTTTAATACTGTCTATCTCATGCAGTGATTACTTTAATACTGTCTATCTCATGCAGTGATTACTTTAATACTGTCTATCTCATGCAGTGATTACTTTAATACTGTCTATCTCATGCAGTGGTTACTTCAATACTGTCTATTTCATGCAGTGATTACTTTAATACTGTCTATCTCATGCAGTGATTACTTTAATACTGTCTATCTCATGCAGTGATTACTTTAATACTGTCTATCTCATGCAGTGATTACTTTAATACTGTCTATCTCATGCAGTGGTTACTTTAATACTGTCTATTTCATGCAGTGGTTACTTTAATACTGTCTATTTCATGCAGTGGTTACTTTAATACTGTCTATCTCAGGCAGTGGTTATTTTAATACTGTCTATTTCATGCAGTGGTTACTTTAATCCTGTCTATCTCAGGCAGTGGTTACTTTAATACTGTCTATTTCATGCAGTGGTTACTTTAATACTACCTAATTCAACCGGATGTTACTTTCACACATTTTCGTGCAAAGTTGTTAGAATAGTCGCTGTATAACGGCAAACTGGGTGAAGTAACAAGGCAGTTATGATAACGAGGAAGCTCGATCTCGCCTGCATGCCCGGTGGTCATTGGTTCAAATCCGAATCGGGGAGGTTCTTAGGACTGTACCCGGACTCTGTGGGTGATGCTACCTAAAATGGGTACCAGAAAATGTCTTGGGAAGTAAGGCCACCGGCTTAATAATGACCACGCCATCCATCTAGTGCCGATTGGGCTTAGCACTGTATATCCAATGCCCCAAAAGGCATGTAACTTAGTTGCTTGTTTACTGAGTACTACTACCAATGGGCTGAATTAATACTGAACCAACACTGATCCAATACTGAATTACTAACAATGGGCCTAGGGTAAGTTAGCGTAACAAAGGAATCAGACAGAATAAACTTGTGCAAGTATTTCATGTTTGGGTATTCATTAAACATCTCTTGGTACATGATGA
>JACEFZ010001969.1:20000-57500 GCA_014155875.1 Cepaea nemoralis | reverse complement strand
TTTTAGTTTCTGAAGAGCAATAGATATTCGTCTTTTAATTTCCTTCATTGTGCCACAATTGTTGGTAATTAATAACCCAAGATATTCGAAATTTTCCACCACCTCCGATTTTTACTCGTTAACATATATTCCTTTATCCACATTAGTTTTATCTGTCTGCATTACCATGGTTTTTGCTATGTTGAGATATAAGTTGTGGTATTTACCCTTTTTGGGGTGGGGGTGGGGGGGGGGGGTGGGGGTTTGCAGTTATTAGTTTTTCTATACCATTCTGTGATGTGGATAGCAATACTGTATCATCAGACTACCAAATCTCTTGATATGTCATGACCACCTATATTTAGGTATCATATAACTCCCTGTTTATATCATCTCTTACATTTCTCATTATATTTTCGGCGTACAGGTTAAACAAATAGGGGGACAGGACACATTCCTGATGGACTCCTTGCTTGATGTCAAACCAATCTGATGTCTCGTCATCTATTCTTACCGCTGCTTGTTGGTCTTGGTAGACCATTTTTATGGATTGTACTACATATGATGGAAAGCCCATTTTCCTCACTATTTCCCAAAGTTTCTGATGTATACAGTCAAATCCCTTTGAATAATCCACAAAATATGAGAATAGGTTTACCTTACATTCTCTACACTTCTCTATTATTAAACAAATGTTGTGTATGTGAAGAATTTTATTATTATTATTATTATTATTATTAATAATAATAATAATAATAATGTTAGTAACAATAATAGTAATAGTTGTAATAATAATAATAATCTTAATAAACAACTGGGAACAATTGAGTGCGAAAACATAGTATAGCAGATTTGATGGCAAGACATTAAAATTATCTTTCGCATTATACTTAAAATTATATAAAATTACGCGCGATCATAAATTTCAAAAATTCATTTTGAATTTGTGGCAGATAAAATATGATGGAAATAAAAACAATAAGGTTCGTGATGAAGAATGGGTTCCAAATGTTGCTGTATGTAGCCGAGGCGCGGTGTTGGGGTGAGCGCCCAACATTGCTCAAATACCTCAATGGCTCGTGAATACATAACCTATGCAGCAAAAGTCCAACTCCTGGCCTTCACGTGGCGGACCTGTTTAAACTAACAGGAGAAGGGGCGACGGCGAGTCTCTGGCGCCAGAAAATAACCAGTATGCTCTAGATGTGTATGCACGTACATGCATGCGCAGACAGGTGTGTGCGCGCGTACACATCTACACTCGAGTGAGACCACAGTCTGCTCTAGCAAAAGAAAGGTGCTGAAGACGGAGGGCAACCAGCCAAGAGGCGCACCACAGAAATCAGGATGCCACGCAATCACGCAAAATGGAATATGTCGACTACTGCTAATTGTTATGGTGCTCGCCCTGCTTTGGACCCCCAGGCAGGTGCAGTGCCGGGCCCTATGTCTCGAAAGGGTCCAACCCCAACTACTGGAGGTCCTTCTTAGATGTCCTGGTGGAGCCAGGGGACATGAGAATAGGACGACTGGCCATACTAAAACGAAGACTTAAAATAATGCACTGGAATGCGGAGGGAGTCAGCAACAAAAAAATAGAATTAGAAAAATCTTGGACCAAGAAAAAGTAAGCATATGTTGCTTGCAAGAAACTCACCTCAATTAAAATATAGCCTTCAAAATCAGAGGCTACCAGTGTTACCGATCTGACCGAAAGGACAGGCGAAAAGGTGGGATACTGACCCTTGTAAGAAATAACATCATGGCTTCCCAAATCAAAGTCTACATGGAAGGGGCCGAGTATCAGACACTTAAACTTAAGACAGGTAATACAGATCTACATCTGATCAATTACTACTGTCCAAGTGACCGCCCACAGGCACTGGACACACTACCACTAAAAGAAAAAATTATTGTGTGTGGCGATTTCAACAGCCACTCGCAGAGCTGGGGCTATGATCACATGGACCAGAGAGGAGAGAGACTGGAAGACTGGCAGGATGAGAATAGATTCATGTTGATTAACAAGCCGTCCGACCCACATACTTTCTACTCGAGATCATGGCACTCTACAACTACACCTGACCTGGCTTTTCATTCACCAGACCTGGAGTGGAACATTACACGAATTGTTGGGAAACAACTAGGTGGCAGTGACCATCGGCCAGTCTTTCTAACCGTAGAAAATGAGCTTGTAAGTGAAAGCAGCACCCTCTCGAGGTGGAACTACAAGAAAGCAGACTGGGCAATGTACAAGCATCGCACCAGCATACTGGTTAGAAACCTGAACACTGAGAAAGACACAAATAAAGTAGTTGAAGAGTTTGGGAAATGCATACTACAGGCAGCGCGAGAAACAGTACCAAGAGGAGCTGTAACAGTAAGGGAGGAGCATTGGGGTATTATTAGAATCTAGCGGGAAAGAGATACAGCACGATTGAGCATCGAGAGTGAAAGGGTGGGAGATGCTCAATCGTGACGTATTGGGTTGGCAAGGGCAGTTAAGATCCAGCCTTCAATGTGAGTGGAGTCTAACATCAACGCTTTGTCATCAAGAAATAATAAACTGATATTATCAACTGAAACCACGTCTTGCGAGTCTCTATACATTGTTACAGAGCTCGAAATGGAGCCACTTGACCAGGATCCTGAATTTGCCCGTCCCGGCTACCACGCGAAGTACTAAAGAATCCAGACAAAACTGCCAAAACAAGAAGGTATTTCGAGTAAACGTTTTCTCCAATCGGTTTTGTCAAGGTCGGGAACCGCTTTGCTACTGTTCCATGCTCCGGTCAATTAACACTTAGAAACAGTTTCGGCACCTGGTAGAGCCGTGGCTGAACATTAAATCTCATCAAAGGGCTTTCCTAGAGCCGTGGCTGAACATTAAATCTCATCAAAGGGCTTTCCTGGAGCCGTGGCTGAACATTAAATCTCGTCAAAGGGCTTTCCTAGAGCCGTGGCTGAACATTAAATCTCATCAAAGGGCTTTCCTGGAGCCGTGCCTGAACATTAAATCTCGTCAAAGGGCTTTCCTGGAGCCGTGCCTGAACATTAAATCTCGTCAAAGGGCTTTCCTAGAGCCGTGGCTGAACATTAAATCTCATCAAAGGGCTTTCCTGGAGCCGTGGCTGAACATTAAATCTCGTCAAAGGGCTTTCCTAGAGCCGTGGCTGAACATTAAATCTCATCAAAGGGCTTTCCTGGAGCCGTGGCTGAATATTAAACCTCGTCAAAGGGATTTACTAGAGCCGTGGCTGAACATTTGAACCTCACTCATCAAGGGGCTGGTAATGGCCGTTGACTGAACTACAGCCTTCAATGTTCTAAACCGCGATCTGAACTATGGAGTTTTAAAAAGTCACCATAACCTGAATTTTGATAATTTCAAATCGCCAGCCACTTACGTAATTTTTATCTCAAGACGTCGATGATGTACCCCACCCGGGGTGAAAGCAAAGACTAACAAGCTGGTCGGGACCCAACCAGGGGTTGAAAATAAGCCAGGCATCCCTAGAGAAGTGACGTGACTACCTGACTCTGCGACTGATTTTTAGCTGAAACGGGCTCCTGGTGATCGAATGAAATCTGACGCCGAGTGTAGGAAGAGACGGACTACCTGAACTCTGCGACTGATTTTTAGCTGAAACGGGCTCCTGGTGATCGAATGAAATCTGACGCCGAGTGGAGGAAGCTACAGGCTTGAGTCAGGAAACAAAAAGAAACTAACTTTGCTTTTCTAATAAGTGAGTGTATCCTTTAAATTAAAAAGTTAAAACTGAGTGATACTTAAAACTAGAAAATAACTATGGTTTTCTATAAAAAGTAGGTAATTCTTTAAATTAAGAAATTGAAATTGTGTGGTTCTTTGCTTGCTTTGTTTCAAGTATTTTTCAGCATGGCGGAACAAGACACCTTAGCACATCTTCTTTAAATTAAGAAATTGAAATTGTGTGCTTCTTTGCTTGCTTTGTTTCAGTATTTTTTCAGCATGGCGGAACAGGACACCTTAGCACAGGTTTAGCTCTGTTTAGGAATATTTCAGCAGGGCAGATTCATCACGACACAAGTTGAGAATTATTTCGGCTGAGATAGCATAAAGAAGTAAAAATGTACTTGAGCAGAGACTTAGGACACGTGACTGCATGGTTAGGAGAATTAAAGGTGGCAGTCAGCGAGGTAGAATGTTTTGTACACTGGTTACAGAGCAATGTAAGAGGTAATGAGATAAAAAGGAACAACAAGAATAGACCGAGGACAGCCACTAGTTGATGAAAATAGAGGGCAGTATAGGAAGCATTTATGTTAGTCCAAGGATGACTAGGGTTAGGAGCTGGTACAATGATCAGAGATACAGAAATGGGCATGAGAGAGATTGTTCTAGGAGCTTGGCCATCCTATACGGTAAGCGCTAGAAAAAAACGTGACGAGTGGTTTGAAAAAAGACAAAGACAATATCTAAACTCAGGTGTAAGAGACAGAGTTGAACCTGTAAATAAAATACAGACTAGTCCTAAAATGGTTGCGAATGTGACTAGTGGACAGGAAAAGAAGAAGACGATATTAGTAAAGAAAAGAAACCGAGAGACACAGACGCAGACAAGTAATACGGTAGAAAGTAGTACGCAGACTCAGGTACAACCAGTCAGCAAGATAACAAAGGGAACTCAAACTGACTTCATAGAGAATCAGTCTAAACCAACTCATTTGACTAAGAGAGACAAGGTTGAAGTTAGGAAAGATGGACAGACAAGGACCAAGGACGAAAGGAAGTCAATGAAGAAAAGTGTTAGTATGATTGTAAATAGAGGTAGTGCCATGTCAAATTCTTCAGCTATAGACAGGAAACTAATTCCCAAATGGTGTAGGAATATTAGCTGTCAGAGTTCAAGTTACGGAGAAGATATTCCTACAACCGAATATGATAGTGATGCTGAAACAGATATCATTACTGAGGATTCGGAGAATGAGAGTGCTGCACTACGAGCAGATCCTGAATTGAGGAGTGTTGTTCCCTCATACGGAATAGTGACTGGTGGACAGACGGACAGAGTTGTAGTTAGTGACTATATTGGGAAGGCTAAGGGACGAAGACCGAGAAAGAGAAAGAAAGCCAGACGTTTTAAAGATGACTATGGGAATAGGGCCGACGTGTTTGCAGTAAACTATAACGAGTCTGATGACGGAACTATTATTAGTGTGTCATCTGAAGACGAGATGGGAAGGTATAAACGTTACGTAAGGTACACAGGAAACAGTGAGCAGACTGACGCAAATATAGGAAATAGAAAGAACGCGTTTAAGAAAAAGAATAGTGGTAGACAGTTAGCGGGAATTTATTCAACGACAGAAAGTGACTTAAGTAAAATAGAAGACCTTAGGACCTTAAGACCTGAATACTTTAACAGCTTGACAACAGATAGTGATGATGACATTATAAGTGAAAGACAGGTTAGGGTATTGAAAGACAGTGAAGTGTTTAATTTGGACACACTATATAACGGTTAAAATTCCTTGGGTGAAGAAGGAAAATGAAATAGTTTGCTTATGAGAAGAACTTAGGAGAAGGTAACTCTAAAATAGACAGATGAAATTTTTGGGGTAGAATGGTACAGGGTAGGTGATAGTGGTGTTGAGGATAAGGAAGTACGGCAAATGATATTCCACGTGGATTACGTAATACAGGATATCATATCTTCTGTTTGGTTAAAATGTAGGGAGAGTACATTAAAGTAAAATAGGGTGGATTCAGCACTTAGTAGAGAGAATTAGTAGAGGGTGAGAGATAAATTAAGTATGAATGTTCGTATTAGAAATGGTTTGACTCAGAGCTATGACGTGATGTCCGAGATAGTTTTTGCTTGTTGGTTGGAGAAGAAAGAATAGTATTGTTGACAGGTGAACCGAGAGTGTCTGGTGAGGTGATATAGACTGAGGAGGCACTGAGTGTCCTGTGTGTAAAATAGCCAGTTGAACGTGAGAATAAAAGTAAAAGACTGTAGAAGTGGATGCTTGAAAAATACGAGTTACGTCGTGATTGCGGAGAAAGAAGAAACTTGTTGTGTCTGGAGAAGTATAGAATAATAGTTACGAGATTTGTGACATGTTGGAATGAAGTTGGTTTTGAAGAGACAGTAGATAGGGCTGTGAAAGCAATATAAGTTGCGAGATGTCATGTATAGGGTTTTGACCTTCGTATAGGACTAGAGATATAAGAAAGCAGTGAATTGAGAAAGTCCTCTGGATTAATTCGTCTGGTTATGCGTTGTTCATACGTGAATATAACTGTAGTCAGACAGGTGTTCGGCGTGATGAAGGAAGTAGGAGAGAGGTGTGATGAAGTCGCCTAAGTGAAATACGTAGATAGAATGTAAGAGTGGCGTTAATATGTCCTTGTGTCAATGTGGTGTAGAGGAGATCAATACGTGTAGATATGTGGTGAATGTTTGCTGGAATGTTGAGGTGGCGTCCTAAAGAGTTTTTGTTGTAGTAATAGTATAGAGACACGTTAGATTGTCGCGATGCGAGAGTAGGCGTGAGATGATAGCGAGGTTGTGTATCATTGTCCGTGTGAATATGAGAAGAGCGTGTTGATAAGTAACGTTGAAAATCGTGGAACATAGAGCATGCGAAAATCGAGAGCTAGAAAGAAAATTGTAATGTCTTTTCGTAGAAGATACTGAACTTGGAAGGAAATTATGGAAGTTATATGCTGAATTAACATTATGAATGTTTGTATTCTTGGACAGGAAAATGGCGAAGCAAGAGTGCCTAAGACTGAGAAACGAGGAAGAGAGGTCTGCTGTTGGTTATAAGTGGCCGTAGGTTGCAGTTCTGAAAGAGTTCCGAGAAATAACAAGAAGAATGAAAGATGCGGAAGGTAAACATGGTTAGTTAAATGAGTGTTGGAGAACGTGTTCCGAGGAGGGTGACCGGTTTGATTGTCGTCACGATGCAAGAATGATAGGTGAGACTTGAGGATAGCTTAAAGTAGTGCTGGTGAGACGTTGAGAGTACTGATGCAGTAGAATGAAATATTAATTGCGTCGGGTAGACGAGAAAGTGGAAGTAGAATTAGTTGTTTTGGTGAGAGGTCTATAGTAAATAGACAAAGTTTTGTTGGATGTAGGAGAGTGGAGATACTGTAGTTAACAGTAAGGATTAGGAACTGGTAGTGATGTTTGGTATAAAGCCAAGGGAAATAATAGCTGTGCCGAGCTGGTACATTGAGATGACATTGAAATAATCGCCACATTAGTAATGGATAAAGTGAGTGACCTGTAGTTTACAGTGCTTACTTAAGAGGTTATTCCGGATGTTAGGTGCTGTTGGGAGTTGGGAGAAAATAAGTGGTTACTGATTGGGTTATATAAATAGAACAGGTGTGATTCTAGGAAGTAATTAGTCTGTTGTTAACAGAATTACGGATGGACAGTGAAATGTTTAGTTTTCTTGGACGTAGAAATACTGGAATGACCTGTATAAATAGATATCCGTTATTTTACTTAGTAAGAGAGGCCAATGTTAGTGGGTCACTATACGTAGTTATAATTGTTTGAGTCATGAGTAATATATAATATGTTTTTATGATTGAGTTGGTATTGAAAAATGATGGCTACTATTTGTTGGTTTTATCTAGCCTAAGTTTTAGTCCCTCATTTTCAGTTTTTTTTCCTTGATTTGGTATTGAAAAATGATTGTTGTTGTTTGATTAATTGATTTAGAATAGGGTGATTGTGTTCTTAGACTTTTATATGTAAACTACTGGTCCGTAAAAGAGACCAGTAGTATTAGGTAACAATAGATTAGGATGTATCTTGTATTATTTTAATCATCGTCACCATCATCATCACTATCATCATCATACTTTTAGTTGAGTTGTGGGGAAACATAAATGATTGTTACAAAAATTAGGGGGGGGGGGATTTGATGTCCTGTTGTGATTTTATTTCACTGTTTTGTGTGTTAAATAGTAGTTAATTAAGTTATGTTTAAATTACAGGGTTTTGTCTAGAATAAAGACAATACAGAGGGCTTTAATTATGACCCTTCGTTCAGAAAAGAGTTAATAAAACTACGGAGAACTAATAGAGAGACACATTCTCTTTGTGAAGAAGAAGTTCATGGATATTTTGATGCTGTAATAATCAGCGTAGAAAGGTTAAAATGGCTATGAACTGTAGACGGGGTAACTTTAGAGATACATGGGATTAGAAGTCACATGGGAGAAGAAAAGATTAATGAATATATTCAGTGGGGTAAAGCTGAGAAAAGTTTTAAACATAGTTTCGGGGAGGGTCAGAAGAGCCATGATATACACGAGATTGCTGGGTTATAGAAGAATAAGAAAATTACCCCAGATGATGAGTAAACATGAATTGGATCCATGTTTGACTAGACACTGTGGATAACAGTACAGTAATAAAGGGGTGTAACTGGGGGAGACATGGTGACATGGGGTGTTTGTGGGTCCGTAATAAAGGGACTGAGATTAAGGGTGATTACAAGCAGTCACAGACATGAGTGGTTATTTTTGCTGCTGTAGATTACGGCATGAATTATGAATTGAGAGGTGGAAAATTTTAGAGAGACATTGGGTTACATGGCCTAGGCAGGATGTAAATGTTTATAAGTGGGTCAGATTACAATGTTAACATTTAAGGGGAGATTTCAAGGTTACTAGGTTGCTGTTGATAACGGCATAAGTGGAGCATTTTAGTAGATATGCCCATAAGAAATGGACATTAAAAGAGAACCTGAGGTATTGGAGAAGATTAGTTATACGAGGTGATGAGGTTATGTGAGGTGTTGTGTATAATGTTGGAGGAGGTCTTAAGGGATAATAGACCTTTTTAATTGTGTCTTCGGGAGGTGTTTTGTGGTTAACATTACAATGTGAGGTTGAGGTAAGGTAGTGTCTGTAATATATAGACACTTAGAAGTGAAGAATATTTTTTGAATGATGGTATTTGATGCTGTAGATAGCAGCGTAAACTGTTACCATAATGAGTGGTACTAGGGGAGATATAATTGGTTTAGACTTTATTACATAAAGTCTGAATTGACATAGGGGGGTAAAGGGGTGTGTGATTTAGGTGAGTGTTGTTTTTTTGAAAGAGTTCTATTTCTTCTTTTAAATTCCGGTGGCCACCGATTCTTTGTCTTCCTATCGTGTGAAAGTAATTTCAGCTTAGTTGAAAGTGGGGGATTTGTAGCGTTGGAGTTGGTGTTAGCGTTTGAAATTTGAAGCAGATTGCTTATGAAGCGGAGAAGGAGTATTTAAGAAGACATGTTATGATGTTATGATGTATTATATAAAGTTGAATTTGAAATGTAAATATGTTTGATTGAAGGGCCAGGAACGAAGAAGAAGTGGGTTGACTATATAACAGGGGAAAGAGTTAAAGAAATAGAATGTTTAATTAAATTGGAGTTGGTTTGGGGAAGATTTGAGGAACTGTGAGAAGTAAGGAAAAAGAGGGAATAGAGTAAGGGGATTAGGAGTAAAGATTTTTCCTTATAAAGGAAAATTCTTTATTCAACATGGGGAGGTGTAACAGTAAGGGAGGAGCATTGGGGTATTATTAGAATCTAGCGGGAAAGAGATACAGCACGATTGAGCATCGAGAGTGAAAGGGTGGGAGATGCTCAATCGTGACGTATTGGGTTGGCAAGGGCAGTTAAGATCCAGCCTTCAATGTGAGTGGAGTCTAACATCAACGCTTTGTCATCAAGAAATAATAAACTGATATTATCAACTGAAACCACGTCTTGCGAGTCTCTATACATTGTTACAGAGCCCGTAAACAATATAAACCCTACTGTAGTAGTGAACTGGAACAGTTGCATAATGATGTTGAAGTGTGTAGAAAGCAAGCAGAGGCCACACCCAGCCAAGAGCACCACAATAAATTCCAGCATGCAAAAGCCAAATTTCAAAGGGCCAAGCTGCAGGCTAGACGGAAAAGCTGGCAGGAGAAAACGGAGTCTCTGAACTTTGAAAGAGACACAAGGAAATTGTGGAAGCTAATAAAACAGCTTAATGACGAGGGCACAGGGAGAAACTCAAAAATTGCGCTACATAAAGATGGAAAAATCTTAACAAGAAAGCAAGCAGCTGACCATTTTGCGGACTCGTTCGCACAAGATAGCAATATCAAAATTAGTCCAGAGAAACAACAAGAGATTCGAGAGAAACGACAACATACAGGACAGAAGGAAATAGTACATGAGGTTCTGGAGGCACCCATCACAATCAGCGAACTGGAGCTAGCCATATCAAAACTGAAAATGAGAAAGTCACCAGGAGCTGATGGTATCTCCAATGAAATGATCAGGAACCTAGGAACAGAGGCCAAAACAAAGCTGTTGCAGATCTTCAATAACAGCTGGACCTTAGGCAGTGTTCCACAAGCCTGGAGAGAAGCAATCATGACACCCCTCCTAAAATCAGGGAAAGATGGTTCCATTGCCTCTAGCTACAGACCAATTAGCCTCACCAGCTGTCTCTGCAAAACACTGGAGCGCATCATCAATCACAGACTGCAGTGGTACATTGAAAGTAAAAACATCCTTGTGCCACAGCAGGCTGGCTTTAGGCAGTGCTACTCTACGGAAGATCAGACAACCTACCTCTCTCAAGAAATTGAGGATGCATTCCAAGAGAAGAAGCTGGTGCTTGCGGCATGGATAGATCTGAAGAAAGCCTTTGACAAAGTCTGGAAAGAAGGTCTGATGAAGAAACTGAGAAACTGCAAAGTCAATGGAAGAATGTACAAATAGGTGAAAGCATACTTGCACAACAGAAGAGCCCGAGTACAGATAGACGGACTCAAGAGCAAGAAAGTACTACTGCGTCACGGTGTCCCCCAGGGCGGAGTCTTGTCCCCCACACTTTTTCTAATCTTCATCAATGATCTTGTTGCTCACCTACCGCATGGAATTAAAGCGGCAATGTACGCCGATGACCTGGTTCTATGGAGCACAAATGAATATGCATCAGTGGCCACCAGATTGCTACAAAGAGCTGTAGATACATTTGCTGCATGGGCAAATAGATGGTGTGTCAGCATAAACACTGACAAGTGCAACACCACCCTATTTACCCTCTCTCCAAAACAAAAGGCAGGGATCATCCAGATAAATGGAACACCCCTAAGAGAAGATAAAGAACCAACATACCTTGGCGTAACATTTGATGGCAAGCTGACATGGAGAAAGCACATCAACAAAGCAGTAGCAAAAGCCAGAAGGAAAATAGCCATCCTGAGAAAGCTAAGTGGAACCACATGGGGAGCCAGTACGAAAATACTTAGCAAAGTTTACCAACAGAGCATACGACCACACCTGGAATATGGGTCAACTGCGTGGTGTTCAGCATCAAAAACCACACTACAAGAGCTGGACAAGGTGCAAAATCAAGCACTTAGAGTCACCACAGGAGGGATGAGATCAACCCCTATAGTGGAAATGGAGAAGATGGGGAGGACACAGGCACTGAGTGAGCGCAGAGATACGAAAACGCTAATACAAGCAGAAAAGTTCCTCAGCTTGCCAGGCCACCCTATGAAGAACAGATTTGAAAACCTAGCTATGGGGCGGTTGAAAAGAAGTAGTTTTATCCACCAGGCCAAACGACTCTGCAGAGAAACCACTGATCTGCCCACAGTTGGTATCCCCCTAACAACTATTCCAGAGCGAACTCCATGGAAAGATGAGCATAGACTATCGTTACAAATCCAGACAAAAGTGAGAGGAATATTTGACAAGGAAGAACAGAACAGTGTGCAGCGCAGAACAGCCACTCTCAGCTTCCTTGATGAAGAATACCCACAGGACCTCTGGATCCGAGTCTACACAGATGGGTCAGCACAAAATGCTGTTCGAAATGGAGGAGCGGGAGTGTACATAGAATACCCAAATAATACTAGGGACACAGCCAGAGTACCGACAGGAAAGTACTGCCATAACTATGATGCCGAAATTGAGGCAATCAAGATAGCAACAGAGAAATTACTAAATAACAGCAATGGTACACAACCTGTGGTGCTACTAACAGATGCAAAATCAGTACTCGAGGCGCTCCTCTCTGGGAAATTGCCAGTACTAAGGACACTACTTTCTGAACTTAGCAGTCAGCATAAAGTCACCATACAGTGGATACCATCCCACTGTGGAGTACCCGGAAACGACAGAGCTGATCAATTGGCTAAGGAAGGAGCCAAAGAAGAACAGCCTGATGTGCCCGTTACATACCACCAAAAGAAAAGAATGATCAAATCAGTCAGAAAGCCACCAAAACCTGCTCAAGATGACTACCACGTTATGGACAGACCAGAAAAAGTCATTATTCTGCGCCTCAGAACAGGACACAATAGATTACGCAACCACATGTATACAAAATTCAAGATTGGTGGAACAGCCATGTGCACATGTGGATTGGCGTCGCAGACAGCAGAGCACATACTCCAAGACAGCCCAAAATATAACATATCTAGGCAAACCTTCTGGCCTAGAGAGACGACAGTGGAAGATAAACTCTATGGACCACTGTGTGAACTGAAAAAAAAAAAAAAACAGTTCAATTCATGCAAGAGACGACATTGCAGATATAGACATATTTCAAGCGAACGAAAGAAGAAGAAGAAGAAGTGATGAAGAATGTATATCCATTTCACTTGTTCGCGAGTGTTACATGCACCTGTTTTTATTTCCAATTCTTATATCCTGCTGGAGCTGTTACTTTCTCTCCTTATCTATTATGAGAAATATACTCTTCACATATTTCATTCTCATACAAATATGTATCTAAGCAACAGAAACCTATGTTCCCCCCCCCCCCCCCCATGTAGACTATTTAACAGCCTTTGACAAAGTGGACAACCCAGATTTTAAAAACAAGTAATTTAACATTTATGAGAAGAGATGCATATTATGCAATGTGTGTGTGTGTGTGTGTGTGTGTGTGTATATATATATATATATATATATATATATATATATATATATATATATATATATATATATATATATCTGTGCGTGCGTGCGTGTGTGTGTGTGTGTCTTGTAGAACAAGCCGATATCAAGGAGTGATTAGTACATTCGGAGCAAAAAAAGAAGAGTTTCATTGGGTTGTGATTGGTTGCTGCATATTGCTAACATTTACAGCAATACTACACTCTTAAATGTTGCCTGTCTTTTGTCGGGCATGTCAAGTCCAGGTTGATTTTCTATGCAATTTTACGTTCAATAGTTTGTTATTGCTCTCTGAAGAGAAGCCCCTACCCAGTCGTCAGCGCACTGGAAGTTTGAGAGCAAGCGCTCTTATCATTTTTGCTACATTGACTTCTATACTACACTCAGACACGTCGAACAGAGTTAAGGCAATTGCATTGCCCTGTTTCCTCAAGCCATCCAACTTCAGCAAGCAATTTATTTCGAGTTTGCCTTCCTTAGCCATTGACTGTACCCAATCTTCCTACAAGGCAGCAGGTTTGTGTATCTCTTCGTCTGTCTCAAGCAGTTGTTGCCTTAATACTTCCTAGCTCAAGCGGGTGAAACTTTCGTAAGTTTGGGTCTAAAGAAGTTAGAATACCCGCAATTTGGAAGCCAATTAGGCAACATAACAAGGCGGTTACTTTAGCATGGAGGTTAGATCGGGGTAATTGTTTCCAGTCTAGCTTCAAAGCTTGTGTATTTCTTCGTCTGGTCCCAAACTCTTAACCTGTCTGATGTGTGAGAAACTACCAATAGCTGCAGTACCGTCGGCATAGCTGTTGGGGTAATTGGAGGACGCACACTCCTCTGCCGCTACAGGGTGCATGCACGATGCACAGCAGAGGGGAGTTGAGGGAGTTATAATTAGAGGACAAAATATAAATATTCTGAGATAAGCATGTGATACGAATTTGGCAACCCAGTGGCAAATCAACCTACAGACCAGGTGGTCGAGGAGAGTCAAGTGAAGGGATTGTCATAAAACATGATCAAATCTCAAGACACTGGTAGTATCCAAGATGCGTGCATTCCAAACCCTCTAAAGACAGAAAGAAAAGTACCCCTTGGCACATCTTGAGGTTTACTGAGTATATGGTAAAGTCAAGTAAACTAAGCCGAGAACCCTTTCTACACGCCGTAAAGCACGTTAGGCATATCGTGCCAGACATTGTTTATACACCTTCATTGGTGATGAGGTCCTTACCACGCCGGCCGCCTTCACTTTCCAAGACATTTCCTGGTGCCCATTTTTCTCTGGGTTCACCTGAGAGGCCAGGTCAGTTTTCAACATCCACCTCGATACGAATTCTAGCCTATGACCACTGGGCTGGCAGACAAGCGTAGGGGCTATATGTTGCAGGCTCCACATCTTTGACAATATCAACACTCTATAGGTTACGTGGCTAGTATCATGCCGGCCGCCATCTAACTCTAGAAAATAATAAATCGAAGGATACTGTAAACCCCCCCCCCCCACCCCCACTCCTTCTGATCACTGGGTAGTGACGTGCGGTCTAGCCTTCACAGATAAGGACGAATAAAAAGGAGAACATGTGTGGACGATGTACACATTTACAATTCATCGGCAGTTGGAAATCGATAAGACTGCCGAATAGGCCGGAGCTCCGGTTAATTTTCATAAATAGGAAACCCACTCACAACAGAACATTTACTAGCTCTACACAATGCTGCGTGTTCTTTGTTGCAATCAACTCCAGGTTGATTTTCTAGATAATTGCACCTTTAGTATTTTGCCATTGCTTTCTGAGCGAAAAGCCAATCTTGAAATCCAACTTAATGCCAGGTTAGAGTTTGAATAGCCTACCTCGCCATCAGCGCATTAGAAGATTTAAGAAGGAGCGCTCTTGTCCTTTCGACCACGTCTTCGTGTATTTATTAACATCATCATCATCAAGTGCCCTGCCAGTTGACGTAGGCGTTCATGGTTCTCCACAGATCTCTGTCTTTGCTGATATGGATCAACTCTGCTGCTGATATTCCTCCATGCCACCGTCACAATCCATCCAGCATCATTTCTCTTGGTCTGCCTCTGCCTCTCTTCTCCTCGATCTTTCCAGTTGTCACGATGTTCTCCAATCCTCTCTTCTCATGATTTCTCATGATTGAAGAAAGATGTTTGTCTCTTTCTTATTTTTGTACATAATGTTTTAGTTTCATTAGCCTGTTTCAGGCAATCATTGTTAGTTACTCTGGCAGTCCAAGGAATTCGCAACATTCGTCTCAGGAACCACATCTCTGTTGCTTCTAATTTCTTCTTAATTTGTTCATTTACATTCCAAGATTCACTGCCATACAGCAAAACAGGTTCTATATAGCACTTCAGCACTCTCTTTCTTACATTCAATGATAATTATTGATTGCATAAGACACTAATACTCTTCAATTTCTGAAATGCAACTTTTGCTTGCCTTATTCTACTTTTAATATCTGTTGTACATCTTCCGTCTGATGTTATTAATGCCCATAGGTATTTAAAATTATTAGCATACTTGAGACAAATTAGGAATAGCTTGGAAGCAATGGAGATGTGGTTACTGAGGCGAATGTTGCGAATACGGTTGACTATCAGATTAACTAACAACAATTGCCTGGAATAAGCTAATCAAAATAGAACATTGTATACAAATATAAGAAAGAGACAAACGGCATTCATTGATCATGTAATGAGAAGAGAGGCATAGGAAAACAGTAACGACTGAAAATATAAGACTGAGACAGACCGAGAGATATAATGATCATTGGACTAAGACTGTGGCATGGAGGGATATCAACGACAGAGTTGACCCAGAGGTTCAAGGGCAGAGATCTATGACGAGACAAGAACGCTTGCGTCAGTTGGTAGGGCACGTGTTGATGATGATACCTGAGGAGGTGAGGATAGTCAAGTAGATCTCTTGACCTGTGACATAACATGTTGCTTATTTTATTGGACTCACTTCTTGATTCTGGGTTTATTTCATCATCATCGTCGTCGTCATCATCATTATTACCTCCACTATCACCACTACCATCACCAACAACACCACCACAACAATCACCACCACCATTACTTGTTTCATTACTATTAGTATTAATAAATTTAGCAGCACTGCATCTGTATATGAACACACGACATCTAGCCAATGAAGCGATGCATATCTAGACAGGGGAGTTAATTCATATTTCTGTTGCATTATTGAAACTAATTATGGTCATGGAACAACTTCAAACAGGGACAGTGGGATGAAAGAAAGTGCATCGCAAATGACAACCACGTAGTGTACTACTAAATTAATAATGAACACAGCGAATCCTTGTGCAGAAAAAGAGGATTAAAATGTCACGACAGGATTAGCAGCTTGGGAAGTATAAAAAGAACCGTCCTAATTCCACGCATCAAGAGACGAGGAGACATGGTGATCTCAGGGAATAACGCGTACTAAGGCAACCAGACAATCATTTTGATGCAGATAAAATCATGATTGTAGAGAGAGAAGAGTTTTATTTATTTTAGTAATGGACATATAAGGAAAAATGGACCAATATTAATTAATTAAGAACATTAAGAAGAATAGCAGTAGTCATGAGGAGCGGCTGACCGAGTGGTTAGAACGCTGGGGTCCCATTCCCCGGGTTTGAATCCTCGGTAAGGTGACGGATTTTTATTATGTCGGGGACAAAAAAGAGAAACCTCTCACCTGCACAGTTCGCGGAGACTGCACTAGCCAGGCGGCCTTAATTCCTCAGGCTCAATACGACCCGACCACCTTCCCCACACCGCCAGGTATGCAATAGGCAGCAATGACAGTTTTGACAGTAGTAGTAATTGTGGTAATACTAGTATTAGCAATAGTTGTATTAGCAGTCGTAGTATTAGCAGTAGTAGTATTAGCAGCAGTAGTATGGTAGTAGTAGTAGTATTCGGGGTAGTACTTTTAGAAGTAGTAGTTTTAAATAAATGTTTCATAATCTTTTTGAATTTCACGTAAAGCGTGCCACGACAAACCATGTCCAAACACATACATCGTTTCATAGGAGCAAGGCTCTCCCGATAATACAATTTGTTGTCAACAGAAAGCAAAGTTGCAGCTTGTTGAAACCTCAACACTAACTGGGTTAACTACCAGATAAGAATTAGCACGTAAATGTGTACCGGCTGTGACGGTACCCCCATCGGAGATACTCCTTTGCAAACTTCGCAATCTGTTTCTGTATCACGTAACTGTGGATAACCAGTTCACTTTGATCTGTGAGGTGGACACCACCATTTGTTCAAAACATTAGTGGATCCACGCGACCTACTTAGTGTTTCGCTCTTAAGTTCTCTGGACCGTGAAGATATATCCTGCAAATTCGCGCGATACATCAAAGACCCCTGCAAGCATTGCAGACATTTGAAAATATTAATGGTGCAGTCTTTTTCATCGATTTCAGCCGTGTCCATTATCTTACTTTCTGAAGTTTTTTAACTTTAATTCTCTTTTTCACAGAAGGTCATCAAAATAACATTGACAAACAAGAATTCATATACATTGAAAGCAGACGTGACAGAAGCACAGACTTCTCATGGCCAGGATGAGATCAAGTGATAGTCTGGATGCTGACATGTCCGCCTGTGCGAATCGAAAGACCATCTGTTCATAGCTGTCCAACATATTGGCATGTGTCCATTTCCAGAAAGCAAACAGAAGCTCACGGTCAAAAACTGTTGGTTGCAGGATCAGGACAGCGGGTTCATGACCATCTCCGCAATATTTGTGCCAGAAACTGCTTTGTGATGAGAGGAAGCTTCAGTCAGACTGTTATCTCTCTGAGATTTATGTTTCATTTTCTGAGACAGAAAGAAGAAGAGAAAGACTCTTTAAAAAGCTTAAGAGTCGACAAGGTCGACGTCATTGCACCGGGTGTTTATCAAATATAGCTCAGTCTCTTTCAGCAGCGCGGAAAGCGTCGCACAAAGCACGAATTCCGTAGCTCCAACGATGACCCCGACAAAGAGAAAGACGAAGAAGAAGAAGAAGAAGAAGAAGAAGAAGAAGAAGAAGAAGAAGAAGAAGAAGAAGAAGAAGAAGAAGAAGAAGAAGAAGAAGAAGAAGAAGAAGAAAAAAATGAGGAGGAGGAGGACTAGGTAGAGGAGAAAAGAGAAAATAGTAGTAGTAGTAGTAGTAGTAGTAGTAGTAGTAGTAGTAGTAGTAGTAGTAGTAGTAGTAGTAGTAGTAGTAGTAGTAGTAGTAGTAGTAGTAGTAGTTATATATATATATATATGAAGTAACAAGTCCTTAGAAACGCCATGAAGCACATTGGGCATATGATGCCAGCCCCGTTTTCTTATTTACCAATCAACACTCGTGGGGTGACCTGATCGATTCAACCTCGACCACCGTTGTCTTCCCGAGCTGCGACCACAGATTACAGACTACAAACTTAATACATGGGCTGGAAACTGCCCTTTGATATTACCTGTTTGATGGTGAAAGTTAACATTCCTTCTTTAGTTAATTCTAAAACGTCCCCAGGAAAGAAACATGCTAATGCTTTCAAAAGCCATCTTTGTTTGAGACAACCAAAGTGACTTGATGGTGCAGTAAAGCGAATATTTTACACTTTCTTTGATCACAGCCCAGACACACGGATGGCAAAAAACAGGCCACTTTAGAAGAAGTGTGCGGTTCCCTCCCTCCGGTTTGTCTTGTGTTTCAAATACCATTGTGCTGATATGATCTGTTACGTTACTGTGTATAATGGGATGAGGAAATGATAAATATGGTTTACGGACTGCAAAGCAAAGACGTTTAACACTTTGATTTCACATTTTGGTTACTTTTAATACATTTGGCTTAGGACCCCTCCCCCTCCCCACGCACATACACTGGACACGCACACACACACACACACACACACACACACACACACACATGCACGCGCACACATACATACACATGTAGCCTTGACTCACCCAGTGTACCTACAAGGCAGCAAGATTGTGTTTCTCTTCGTGTGTGTATGTTTGTGTGCTTGCTCTTGTGTGTACGTGTGTGTGTGCTTGCTCTTGTGTGTGTGTGTGTGTGTGTGTGTGTTTTTTTGTTTTTTTTCCCCATTCATTTACTCATTCAGTGGCATGTCCCTTGCAGAACTTCGCTTCCATAACAACCATCCGGAAAACTTTTCGGTTATAAACAAGATGTCCCGCGTCCGATACACCCATGTGGAGATCATCTGCTACATCCTGCACCCATCTTCTCTTTGGCCTTCCTCTTCCTCTCTTACCGGACATACACCCCCCCCCCCCCCCCACATTGATTGTTCTCTCCAAACTTTCATGACGTTTCAAGTGACCAAAATATTTCAATTTTCTTTGTCTTAACGTCTTTAGAAAGCCAACCTTCTTCAATATTAAGTTCTTGTTGTATGGATGCATTTGTTCTTTTCTGTATCCAAGATATTCTTAGAACTCGTCTATAACATTTATATTCAAAGGTATTTTATGCGCTGTTCAGCTTGTTTAGTAAGTGTCCAGGTCTCACAGGCGTATGTTGCAATGGGAAAGATGCTTGCCCTTAAAAATTTAATTGTTGTGGTTCTATCTGTCTCACTCCACAATTTATTCAGCTGTTTTAGTTTCTGAAGAGCAATATATATATATATTCGTCTTTTAGTTTCCTTTATTGTGTCACATTCTGTCAGGGGCAAAAAAAAAAAATAATCCTAACCTTCACAGTTCGCGGCGACTGCACTAGCCAGGCGGCCTTAATTTCCCAGGCTCAAGATCTCATCCCCCTCCCCATTCCATACACCGCAAGTTACTAAAGACAGTAGATGACAGCTCTTTTGGGGAGGGGAGGGGAGGTTGAGTTTATTAGTTTTTTCTATACCATTCTGGGATGTGAATAGTAGTAATACTGCATCATCAGCATATTGAATCTTTGGTGTTTCATAACCACCTATGTTTAGGGCACCATACTGCTCCCTGGTTATATCATCTCTGACATTTCTCATTATTTTTCGGCATACAGGTTATAGGTTAGGTTAAATAAATAAGGGGACAGCACACAACCCTGATGGACTCCTTGCTTGATGTCAAACCAGTCTGTCTCGCCATCTACATTAAACAAGGTGTTAGTCTGTATATTATCACCTAATATACTCAATGTGTACAGCGAAATAATCATGAGATGGCCACAGGACATGCCAGCAATATAGGTTGGGGGGGGGGGGGGGGGGGAGGAGATAATATAATGTAAACAACCTGATTTGTGCCGATGACATGGTTTTGGTCGCTGAAAATGAAAATCAGTTACAAGAAACGATAAACATAATTACAACAGAAAGTCAATATAAAAGACACACCTAATGCACCAAATACAACAATATACATCGAAATGCAACATCAAAGTGAATCGAACATGTATTAAATAAGTTAATGTATGTAAGTACTTGGGTACTTTAGTAACAGCAGATGGTAGATGTATTTTAAAAAAAAAATAAGTTGCATATCCTTTACAGGACATTGCGGTAGCAATTTTTTTTTTTTTGCTGTTGTTGGCTGTTATGATCTCTTGGAACGTTTACATTCAGTAGTTTGCCATTTCTTTCTGAACACCGGCGCCGTTGCCAATTCGTAAAAAATCATCGCAACGCGGTCTGCTGCCAAATAGCACGCAGCTTTGTTTCGAACGCGGGTTTGCGTAATCACGAACCGTGTCCGTAAGTCCTTCGCCACAAAATTGGCGGTAGATGTAATGGAAGTTAAATACAGAATAGCCCACGCAAAGGTAACATTTCACAAGACGAAAAATATTATTTGTCGGCTTCGTGGCTTAGAGGTTATGACTTTTCTCCATAATCTCGTATACTCTCGTCAGGTAACGTGATGACGGTTCAAATCAGCAGTGGTTCGAATCGCATCGGTAACTTACGGGGTATGTGAGCCGGCCGCTCAGAAAGCAATGGCAAACTACTGAGCGTAATCTTGCCAAGAGATCAACATACAGCTGAAAGATGCTGGTGTTGACAGCTAAGTCCTGTAAAGGATATGCTAAAAAAAAAAAAAAAAGTATCAGTTGGTTTGACTTTCACAAATGTCTAGTGCTATAAGACTCCGAGTGTCTGTTATATTCTTATTTCGATATCTGTATCTGTTTCCCCAATTCGTCTAAGTTGCTACCCAGCTCGACGTATGAATTCGTGTTTTCAACTGAGGTTTCACAAAATGAGATCGGGTTATCGTTTCCTTGATTTATACAACATATCTTTGTCTTTTCTCAATTAATTACGAAACCTAATTATTGTAAGCGCCCATCCAAAGTATTTAGTAATACTGTATCTGCTAATCTGTATCAGCTTTCGTGTGTGATAAAGGAAGGCAACGTCATCCGCTAAGTCCAGGTCACCGAGCTGCTTTGTCGAAGGAGTCCATTGAATTGCATTTCGAGCATTGCTTATTGTTGTCTTCATAATGTAGTCTATAGTTAGTAGGAATAAGAGATGTGACAGAATTCATAGCTGCCTCATTCCTATTCTTATTTCGAATGCCTCTGGGTTTCCTCATGGAGGACTCTGCACCTCATGTCTCAATATGTTGGCTTGGTTAAATTGATGGTTTTATGTGGAATTCCATAATTCCTCATCCACCTCAAAAAACAAAAAACAAAAAGATTCTCTTTCAACGAAGTCAAAGGCATTTTCATAGTCCACATTTTAAATATAAAGTGAAGAATTCAATTAGATGCTTTGCGCTCTTATTATGCACAATGTGATTGTATATTTGGGAGAAATCCTGCATGTTCATCCCTTACTTATTTGTCAGTGATATCTTTTAGTCTCTCCATATTAATCTTGCTTAATATTTTCACAGGAAATGATTCTAACATTATACCTCTATAATTGTCACACCCTCTTTGACAGCTTCACCAAATACCCTTCTCTCCTCATTCTGCTGGTATTTCTTCAGTTTCCCAGATTCTGCTAAATCGTTATCTTCTTTATCATTATCTTTAGCTTTATATTTATCTTTATCTTTATCTTTATTTTCAAAGGGTAACAAATTGGGCGCGTAGGCCCGTCTTACATTCGGCCCTTCCAATCACTCATCTTTCGTTCATCAACAGTACATGATGCATTCACATAGGAAAAAAAAACATTGTCAATGTATATTCTCAAGTTATATGACACATCCCCCCTCCCACACACACATTCCGCACCAACAACCCACACACACACATCCCTCACCTACCCACACATCACCCACCCATACCCACACATTACCCACACATCCCCCACCCACCACACATCCCCACTCAACACACATCCCCCACTCATCCCTCCACCCACTCACAGATCACGCCACCAACCCAGACATCTCGCACCCACCCACACACACACACCCCTCACCCACCCACACGCATCTTTCCATCCCAGCGCACAGAAACCCCTAAATAATTGATGGAGCAATTCTGTTGAGGTGTTTATGTCAGTTCTTACAGCCTCTGCTGGGATACCAGTCGGACAGATGGTGCTAGACCAGTCGGCACTGGGTGCAAGGTGTGCTTAGTGTCTGGCAGACCGCCTTTTTTTCCAGGACACCCCTTATACCTGTTTTAGACTGGATGCACCTGGGAACCCAGGTCAGTTTAACAAATCCTCCCCAGTGTGGATTCAAATCTATGAGCACCGGGCCGTTAGGCCAGTGTCCCCAATCTATGAGCACCGGGGCGACAGACCAGCGTACCCAATCTATAAGCACCGGGCCGACAGGCGAGCGGCCTCAGTCTATGAGCACCAGGCCGGCAGGCCAGCGTCTTCAATCTATGAGCACCCGGCCGACAGGCGAGCGGCCTCAGTCTATGAGCACTCGGCCGACAGGCTAGCGTCCTATGTTATGAGCACTGGGCCGGCAAGCCAGCAGCCTCAATCTATGAGCATCGGGCCGACAGACCAGCAGCCTCAATCTATGAGCACCGGGCCGACAGGCTAGCGTCCTATGTCTATGAGCACCGGGCCGGCAGGCCAGCGTCCTCAATCTATGAGCACCCGGCCGGCAAGCCAGCGTCCTCAATCTTTGAGCACCCGGTTGGCAAGCCAGCAGCCTCAATCTTTGAGCACCCGGCCGGCAAGCCAGCAGCCTCAATCTTTGAGCACCGGGCCGACAGGCCAGCGTCCCCAATCTATGAGCACTGGGCCGGTAGGCCAGCGTCCCCAGTCTATGAGCACCGGGCCGGCAGGCCAGCAGCCTCAAGCTATGAGCACCGGGCCGACAGGCCAGCGTCCCCAATCTATGAGCACCTTTCCGACAGGCCAGCGTCCCCAGTCTGTCAGAAATCAGGACAACTATGTAACTATAGCAATCAATACAAACAAAAGTTATAATAACAAGGAGACCAGCTCATTTACTCAAACATCAGAACAATTAGGAGGCTGTCTCATTCAGTCAACAAGCACGACAAGTAAGAGACTATCACAGTCGCCCCCCCCCCCCCCCACTCCACCCTCACCCCCAAAGGAGGGGTGGGGAGTATTAGGAGACTACCTCAGTCACCCAAAAGTCAGGACAACTAAGAACCTACCTGAACCAGCAATAGTCAGGACATATTGGATAAGTCAGTCAAAAATCAGGACAAATTGTACTCTACATCAGTCAACCAAGAAATCAGGACATATTGGACACTACTTCCATTAGTCAAGAGTCAGAACAACTTGGACAAAACCACAATCAGTCAAAATTCAGAACAACATGAACACTACTCCAGTCTGTCAAGAATCGGGACAAAATGGACACTACTCAAATCAGTCAAGAATCGGGACAGATCGGACACTGACTCAATCGGTCAACAATCAGTACCCATTTGAAACTACCTTAATCAAGACAAATTTAAGACAACACTAACCAGTCCAGATTCCAGATGAATTTGAGACTATTTCAACAAGGCCCTACCTAATCAGGACAAATTTGAGACAGCCCAAATCAGTCCAGAACAGGGACACATCTGAGACGCGTTGTTTGGTTCTTTACTCCGCTGACCTTGGCCACTCGGCGTAGAGTTTCGCGGGGCGGTCTCCATTGCGCACGGCTTCAAGGTCTCAGTGGAAATCTAGCTCTGACCATAACAGTATGGGTCAACAACGGGTCCAGGCACCCGGCGGATCTGAGCAAACAAAACAGCCCCGGCTGTCACACTCTTGCTGTTGGTTGTCCCGGCTGAGGTTCTCCGCGTTAATCTCTACAAATCTCAAGCCGCCATCCACGGACTGGAAACTCGCACGTTGGGGTCGATGATACAGGGTGGCTCAAAGGTTACACGCGCTGAAAGAAAAACATGTTTATAAATTGTTAAATACTTCAATAAGAACTTACGTAAGAAAAAGTAAAGGGCCTATTTTGTACATGCATTGAGGTGTATCGGGTATATGGTGCAAGTCCTATGTTATAATAATTCTACGGACACTCGAGTGGTGATATGGGCAATATCACATTATGGCATTTACTGCTTAAAACGTTCCATGGTACCCATTTTAGGCAGGATCAATCTTAGATCTCAGAACAATTTGTTAAAAGTTTTCTTAGATGCTAATTCGAATCTTTGATCATCTGACCAGCAGCCAAGCGAGCTAGCAACTGCGCAACCGGAGCTCCCCGATAAGAATTTGCCAGACAACGAATGAACTTAACATTCAATGCAATAAACGATGATTGAGATTACAACTCTTACATAGATCAGTTTGACTAAAATGTTGACTTCGCGTCCTTGACTTGGGAACGTACATTGCAAGTACCTCAGGAGCCGCAGTGGATTCACCTGATGGCGAGGGACACTGGTAATAGTGGATGCTAATCCACACGCAACAACCAGTCCAATGCACTAGAAGTAGTAGCACGTGTACAGACTACGTTCGACTCCAAAGCGAGCAAACACCCCCCCCCCCCCAACCACCGCCCACCCCCCACCCCCCCCCAAAAAAAAAAATTGAAATAACTTGTTTAACTGAAAGAGAAGACAACTGTGCTGAATATCAGAGGCATAATAACATATCGTCGGTCTCCCTGGCCTAGGGGTTAGCGACTTTCGTGAGTAACGTGACGACGGCGAGAATAGGTAGCGGTTCTAACCACGTCGGTAACTTAAGGGGTATGTGAGCCGGTCGCTCAGAAAGCAATGGCAAACTACTGAGCGCAATCTTGCCAAGAAATCAACAATCAGCTGAAAGATGCTGATGTTGACAGCGATGTCCTGTAAAGGATATGCAAACATTTTTTTTTCTAATAACATATCACAGTATTTACTGGAGTGAAAGCAATTTTAACTGAAAGGATAACACTAATTAAAACGGTGTAAAGGGCAAGAGGCTCGGCTTCATTGCACCGGTGTTATTCCACATCTCGTCTCTTTCCGCAGGGTGGTCTGCCGAAAGCCTTGCCCCAACAGCACGAACTCCGTAGCTCCAGCGACCAGGTTCAGATGTCTTCGAGAAAATTGCACTCGTAAACCGAACGATGTAGCCCGGAATCGGACCCACGACCTTCGGAGGCGAGGCAGTCAGTCTAACCACCCCGCCACGGAGTATCGTAACACTAGATGGATTTTTGTCCCACTGCAATAAGTCGATCACAATGGAAAACAGGTTACAGATAAACATTCTTAGAGAACTGCAAGGACAGATTGAGCAATGTATGACAAAAGCAACAATTCCTACCTATTCGGTGGAAAATTCAAAGTAAAATAAATAACTATTAATCTCACTGAAAAGCTGTAAATATATTGTCAGGAGTGAAGATGCATAGCACAATATTGTTATCACAGTTGTCTGAAAGACGCGAATATGTAACATAGACACATTTGAATTAACATAAGCATAAGTTACAAAAACCATAAACATCCATTATATGAAATAACAATAGATGCTTTATATTCTAATTATAAACCAAAGGGATTGACCAGGATATTGTTGTATAAATACAACACATTACAGTTAACCGGTAGTTCATCATCACCGTTTTAACTCAGTGTTGTAATTTACCTTTTTACACGTCTGAAGACGCATTCGGCGTATGGTTCTAGACCAGTGGTTCTCAGCTCGTGGGGAATTCCCCCCAGGGGGAATTTTACGGTTTCCAGGGCGGGGGAGGGGGGAGGGGAATTAAAATTATTTCAAGATCGCGATAATACAAGAATCGATTACTTGATATTGTTTTTCCCTCCATACTTTACCGCTCTGTACTTCTCGCTCTTCTGAAATTCATTTTATAAAGTAAGTAGACCCGCAAATCAAGTTTTGCGAAGATGTCTAGACTTGCTCTAGTATGTGTTATTAAATTTAGCTTCCATTTTTACGTATACTGTGTAGGGGTAAGGGGGGGGGCAATTTATAGAGAGGAAATACGAAAAGGTGGGGGGGGGGGGGAAGGGTGACATTCTGAAAATATGGTAAAGGATGCATGGGCCAAAAAGGTTGAGAACCACTGTTCTAGACCCATATTTGTATAGACCAATCGAAACTGGAAGAGTGGTGTGGTCTATAGTACGGCGACGACCGTCACTGCCCAAGACATTCCCAGGTAGCCCTGTAAGGCGGCGTCAACCTGAGAGTTTTTAGTCAATTGTTTTACGAATTCGACCCCATGAGCACCAGGCTGCCAGACAAGTGTTTAGCCTTTGCTACCGTAGCTCCCCACAGAATAAAAAACATATCCTGTAGCAGGAATCTTCTGTGAGTATGTGAAGTGTGTGGATTGTCACATTTTGTAGGCCTGTGTGCGCAGAGGAATGGGTGGCCAGTCTGTCATTCCTCAAGCGAACGTGGAGAGTTGAAATCTAATCCTCGCCCGCCAGGACTCATGCCACTGTCAGCATAGCCTCATTTGGTTTAGCACTCACAAGTCAGCGGATCAGACTTCAGCGTGCATTTGAGTAAGTTTTGCATTCTATGAGAGAGATTACATCCAAGAAAACAGGCTCTGTATACCGATCGGTAGGTTTTCTTCCCCAAAAATCTAACCTGTGCACGACTACACCTTTAGACCGTTCAGGTGATCGGGTTTGTTATATTTTCTAAAATTCTTACCAGGGCGGAGATACTAACAGCCTACTCTACACGACTTCCAACTGCCGTGTGATTTTTCAAGTGGACACTAACAAACGCTATTTTCCGATCTCATCACTCCAGAGATCAGGAGGCTCTGCTGTATCATGAGATACCAGTGGTTCTTGGCACAATGTACAGCCCTAGGCTAGGATTGAACCCGCTACCTTCTGAGCCTGGGGAAGAACACTGTTACCTCTCAGCCACGCACCCTCACGTATTAATTTAAATTGTTATCCAAATATTTCACACTTTAAAGCAACAATATGTGTCATAAAAGAGGTGAAATTAACATTAGAATAATACAATTGTTAACACTAGAATAATACAATTGTTAACACCAGAATAATACAATTGTTAACATCAGAATAATACAATTGCTAATATCAGAATAATACAATTGTTAACATCAGAATAATACAATTGTTAACATCAGAATAATACAATTGTTAACACCAGAATAATACAATTGTTAACATCAGAATAATACAATTGTTAACACCAGAATAATACAATTGTTAACACCAGAATAATACAATTGTTAACACCAAAATAATACAATTGTTAACATCAGAATAATACAATTGTTAACATCAGAATAATACCATTGTTAACATCAGAATAATACAATTGTCAATATTAGAATAATACAATTGTTAACATCAGAATAATACAATTGTTAACATCAGAATAATACAATTGTCAACATCAGAATAATACAATTGTTAACATCAGAATAATACAATTGTCAACATTAGAATAATACAATTGTTAACATCAGAATAATACAATTGTTAACATTAGAATAATACAATTGTTAACATCAGAATAATACAATTTTTAACATTAGAATAATACAATTGTTAACATCAGAATAATACAATTGTTAACATTAGAATAATACAATTGTTAACATCAGAATAATACAATTTGTTAACATTAGAATAATACAATTGTTAACATCAGAATAATACAATTTTTAACATCAGAATAATACAATTGTCAACATTAGAATAATACAATTGTCAACATCCGAATAATACAATTGTCAACATTAGAATAATACAATTGTTAACATTAGAATAATACAATTGTTAACATTAGAATAATACAATTGTTAACATCCGAATAATACAATTGTCAACATTAGAATAATACAATTGTTAACATTAGAATAATACAATTGTTAACATTAGAATAATACAATTGTTAACATCAGAATAATACAATTGTTAACATTAGAATAATACAATTGTTAACATCAGAATAATACAATTGTTAACACCTAGAATAATACAATTGTTAACATCCGAATAATACAATTGTCAACATTCATAATAATACAATTGTTAACATCAGAATAATACAATTGTTAACATCAGAATAATACAATTGTCAATATTAGAATAATACAATTGTTAACATCAGAATAATACAATTGTTAACATCAGAATAATACAATTGTTAACACCAGAATAATACAATTGTTAACATCAGAATAATACAATTTTTAACATTAGAATAATACAATTGTTAACATCATAATAATACAATTGTTAACATTAGAATAATACAATTGTTAACATCAGAATAATTGAATTTTTAACATCAGAATAATACAATTGTTAACATCAGAATAATACAATTGTCAACATCAGAATAATACAATTGTTAACATCAGAATAATACAATTGTCAACATTAGAATAATACAATTGTTAACATCAGAATAATACAATTGTTAACATTAGAATAATACAATTGGTAACATCAGAATAATACAATTTTTAACATTAGAATAATACAATTGTTAACATCAGAATAATACAATTGTTAACATTAGAATAATACAATTGTTAACATCAGAATAATACAATTTTTAACATTAGAATAATACAATTGTTAACATCAGAATAATACAATTGTTAACACCAGAATAATACAGTTGTTAACACCAGAATAATACAATTGTTAACATCAGAATAATACAATTGTTAACATCAGAATAATACAATTGTCAATATTAGAATAATACAATTGTTAACATCAGAATAATGCAATTGTTAACACCAGAATAATACAATTGTTAACATCAGAATAATACAATTTTTAACATTAGAATAATACAATTGTTAACATCAGAATAATACAATTGTTAACATTAGAATAATACAATTGTTAACATCAGAATAATACAATTTTTAACATCAGAATAATACAATTGTCAACATTAGAATAATACAATTGTCAACATCCGAATAATACAATTGTCAACATTAGAATAATACAATTGTTAACATTAGAATAATACAATTGTTAACATTAGAATAATACAATTGTTAACATCAGAATAATACAATTTTTAACATTAGAATAATACAATTGTTAACATCAGAATAATACAATTGTTAACATTAGAATAATACAATTATTACCATCAGAATAATACAATTTTTAACATTAGAATAATACAATTGTTAACATCAGAATAATACTATTGTTAACACCAGAATAATACAATTGTTAACACCAGAATAATACAATTGTTAACATCAGAATAATACAATTGTTAACATCAGAATAATACAATTGTTAACATCAGAATAATACAATTGTCAATATTAGAATAATACAATTGTTAACATAAAAATAATACAATTGTTAACATCAGAATAATACAATTGTTAACACCAGAATAATACAATTGTTAACATCAGAATAATACAATTTTTAACATTAGAATAATACAATTGTTAACATCATAATAATACAATTGTTAACATTAGAATAATACAATTGTTAACATCAGAATAATACAATTTTTAACATCAGAATAATACAATTGTCAACATTAGAATAATACAATTGTCAACATTAGAATAATACAATTGTCAACATCAGAATAATACAATTGTCAACATCAGAATAATACAATTGTCAACATCAGAATAATACAATTGTTAACATCAGAATAATACAATTGTTAACATCAGAATAATACAAGTGTCAACATCAGAATAATACAATTGTTAACATCAGAATAATACAAGTGTCAACATTAGAATAATACAATTGTCAACATCAGAATAATACAATTGTCAACATCAGAATAATACAATTGTTAACACCAGAATAATACAATTGTTAACATCAGAATAATACAATTGTTAACATCAGAATAATACAATTGTTAACATCAGAATAATACAATTGTTAACATCAGAATAATACAATTGTTAACATCAGAATAATACAATTGTTAACATCATAATAATACAATTTTTAACATCAGAATAATACAATTGTTAACATCAGAATAATACAATTGTTAACATTAGAATAATAAAATTGTCAACATTAGAATAATACAATTGTCAACATTAGAATAATACAATTGTTAACATCAGAATATTACAATTGTTAACATCAGAATAATACAATTGTTAACATCAGAATAATACAATTGTCAACATTAGAATAATACAATTGTCAACATTAGAATAATACAATTGTTAACATTAGAATAATACAATTGTCAACATTAGAATAATACAATTGTTAACATCAGAATAATACAATTGTTAACATTAGAATAATACAATTGTCAACATTAGAATAATACAATTTTTAACATTAGAATGATACAATTGTCAACATTAGAATAATACAATTGTTAACATTAGAATAATACAATTGGTAAAATCAGAATAATACAATTGTTAACATCAGAATAATACAATTGTTAACATCAGAATAATACAATTGTTAACATTAGAATAATAAAATTGTCAACTTTAGAATAATACAATTGTCAACATTAGAATAATACAATTGTTAACATCAGAATAATACAATTTTTAGCATCAGAATAATACAATTGTTAACATCAGAATAATACAATTGTTAACATCAGAATAATACAATTGTTAACATTAGAATAATAAAATTGTCAACATTAGAATAATACAATTGTCAACATTAGAATAATACAGTTGTCAACATTAGAATAATACAATTGTCAACATTAGAATAATACAATTGTTAACATCAGAATAATACAATTGTTAACATTAGAATAATACAATTGTCAACATTAGAATAATACAATTGTCAACATTAGAATAATACAATTGTTAACATCAGAATAATACAATTGTCAACATCAGAATAATACAATTGTCAACATCAGAATAATACAATTGTCAACATTAGAATAATACAATTGTTAACATCAGAATAATACAATTGTCAACATCAGAATAATACAATTGTCAACATTAGAATAATACAATTGTCAACATCAGAATAATACAATTGTTAACATCAGAATAATACAATTGTTAACATCAGAATAATACAATTGTTAACATCAGAATAATACAATTGTCAACATCAGAATAATACAATTGTCAACATTAGAATAATACAATTGTCAACATCAGAATAATACAATTGTCAACATTAGAATAATACAATTGTCAACATTAGAATAATACAATTGTCAACATCAGAATAATACAATTGTTAACATCAGAATAATACAATTGTCAACATTAGAATAATACAATTGTCAACATTAGAATAATACAATTGTCAACATTAGAATAATACAATTGTCAACATTAGAATAATACAATTGTCAACATCAGAATAATACAATTGTCAACATTAGAATAATACAATTGTTAACATCAGAATAATACAATTGTCAACATCAGAATAATACAATTGTTAACATCAGAATAATACAATTGTCAACATTAGAATAATACAATTGTTAACATCAGAATAATACAATTGTTAACATCAGAATAATACAATTGTCAACATTAGAATAATACAATTGTTAACTTCAGAATAATACAATTGTTAACATCAGAATAATACAATTGTCAACATTAGAATAATACAATTGTTAACATCAGAATAATACAATTGTTAACATCAGAATAATACAATTGTTAACATCAGAATAATACAATTGTCAACATCAGAATAATACAATTGTTAACATCAGAATAATACAATTGTCAACATTAGAATAATACAATTGTTAACATCAGAATAATACAATTGTTAACATCAGAATAATACAATGTGTCAAGAGAATTTGTTTTAAAATGTTCGCTCGCTTTGATCTCAAGCGTAGTCCATACACGTGATTCTACGTCTCGTGCACTGGACTGATTTTTGCCTTTGGATTCGCTTAAAACCTATTACTAGTGTCCCTCGCCACTAGGTGAACCCACTTCGACTTCATAAGAATTTGTAATTTACGTTCCCAAGTCAAGGACGAGAAGTCAACACCTTAGTCCAACTAACCGGTGTAGGGGTTGAACCGGCTACCTCGTCATTAGCACACCGGATGGTTAAGAACGAACGATCTTGCCCATTCGGCCATGCTGAGCTTCCTGCCAAGAGAATTGAATGACATCAATCCAAACATATATTGCTGTAAAGCAACAATACGTTAAACAAAAAGAGCCAAAGTTATAATCAGAATGATACAACATGTCAAGAAAATTGATTGGCATCAATCCAAACATAAAGACAAGAGCTAAAAGAGCTGGCACATTTATAAACAAAAAAACAAAAAAAGATGTGGCACCTACAATAACACACTCGCGGAATGATACCTTACAAATCAACTTACTTAACAATCGATAGACATGCAATGAAAAACTCGTGGAGAAATTAACCAATGGAAGTGAATAAAAACGATGTACTGTGCTTAAATGTTTCTCTTCAAAACATGTCAGAAACCGTGGTGTCAGAGTGGATCATATATTGGCACGTCAGAATAACGGCTACGTTTCAATCTCTTGTTTAAAATTGTTGTCTGACCGCATTAACTATCGGGTGGTCCGCATCCTTTCCGACTGCATAACAGAAATTTGGGTAGAAAGGCTGGGCGTCGAGAAAGTGAGATGGTCACCTTAACCTCAAAATGCCGTAAAGCAAAGTATGTGAAGTCATATGACTAACCACTTCTACAACAATATCGGACATAGAACTGTCTTTAACTTGTTGTATATTCGGATCACTGTGTCGTGTAAGGGAGTCGCGGTAGAGCAGTGGCTATAACGCTTGGTAGTAATGTGTTCGAATCTGCATTGATATGGATTGTTTTATATGGACATGGGCTCGGAAGTGGACCCAGTCTAAGATGGGCGCCATGAAATGTGCTGGGACCTAAAGGTTACGAAATAGTGCATGTCCTTTGCAGGACGTTGAGATCAATCCCGGGTTGATGTTTTAGGCAATTTTACCTTCAGTAGTTTGCAATGGACAGACAGAAAAAACCAGTGAGCAATCCCTACAAGAAACACACGAAAACCGCAAACTAATTAGAGAAATTCAACGTAGACAGACAAGATGTTTGGGCACGTTATGAGAAGAAATAAACTGAAGAACTTCTTGACAGCTGGCAAGATTGAGGGGAAAAGAACAAGGGGAAAACAGAGAGGTAACTATCTGGATGACTAAGCACGTGGCATTATCGAGACAAAATCAGAGTTGATCCACAACTCTGATGATCGTCATATGGCAAAATATGACCGCCCATACTTATCGGCATGGTACATGATGATGCTGAGTTTACCTTTGCTTTCTGAAAGAGAAGTCAACTTGTACGTAAACAATCGGCGTTATATTGACCAGATCGCCATCGAGTGCCCGCTGGTTTATACAAATATGGGGCCAGCACCATATACCCAGAACGGTCAAGGAGTGTAAAATGGTCCTTTACTACACTGGAGAAAGCAGTGGGTCAGCTTGCAGGCCTCTGGGACATACTGATCATATCGTGTCTGGCTACGCAGACACAAACGGTACGTGAAGAATGAGGTAGTCAGTACCACAATACTTCTTGTGTTGTGCCCAAAGATGCCACTTGCTTCCATTTTGCGAACATGCGTCGATACTAGAGCCATACTGATCAGGAAGATGTCTGACAACTACTGGAACCCCAAACCTCTGGATAGATAAGTCGTATACCATTATCATTATACCACCTCGGTTGCCTACTGCAGAGCGCAAAAACATTACACAGAAATCAAGCAAGCAACTTTACACAAGATATGTCATGTTGTTTTCTTCTTATAGTTAGTTAGTTAGTTAGTTAGTTAGTCGCGGTTCCAACTTCACGGCAACGGGTCGTCCCCATATTGCTCTGTTCCTGTGCCAGTGAATATCACAAAATGCTCCTCACTGCCCCATGTGAACAATGGAATAGATAGGAGTGTCGGCAAGCCAACAGCCCGCACAGGTACACTGTGCATAATGCCGCCGCCAGAATGCCAACACAAAAGTCCTCCACGAAAAATACAGTTCATCGTCGATGAAAACGGCAGTCACCAGAAAGACTTCATTTACCGGGGTTTTATCCCACATGGCTCGGTCTCTTTCTGCAGAGCGACCCACCGAAAGCACCGCACAAAGCACGAACTCCGTAGCTACAGCGACGACTCCCAGGAGTCTCCTGAAAAATGCACTCGTGAACCGAAAAGGCAAACCAGTCAATCCAGCAACAGCCGGCCGTCATCGTTCCGAACATGCAGTTCACGCGACAAACAACCGCGGACAGATGCAAAAGCATTCCACGCGAAATTCACAGCTCACAGTGTCGCGCCACGCACTCACTCAGTAGCAGGGCGACGGAACCATAGCCCCCTTCGTCGCCTCTTACGACGTGCATGGTAGGCAACAGTGTTACTATTCTTTGCTCCCCCGTATGGGCCCCGGAAACACACGCCATGTTCATGCCATGAGGCGCTGGGGATCATGTTTGTTGTGTTCTCTCATCTCATCTCATCTTGTTCCTCTTGTACCTTGCGGTGTCGAGGTGAAGTATAAGCAGCGGGAGAGTGCCCGTTTATAGGCTTAATCTATCGAGATTAGTTTTTCTATGAGCAGTATGAAAATCCCCTGCCGACTTGCTAGTCTAGTCATCCCATTTTGGGGTTTTCCTTTGTTTATACATCTACTAGCACGTTTTACCTTCCTATCGGTGATTTAATCTAGGCTGATGCGTGCTCTACAATACCACTGTCTTGGGGCTCTCCCATTCGCTTGGAACTTCTTAATTAACCTCCCTGGTCCCACATCTGTCGTACTCTCACCTCATATCTGCAATCTTGCATTGTTACTTTCAGATTCTTAATCCCCCTCCCCTTTCCCCCACATCAGCCTTATTTTGGACGTAATCACGCACGTTACATTACCCGCTCCTAAAAAAAAAACAGTTTTCAAATGATGGGTGAGCAATGCTTCTCCAAATTCGTGAACGAGCAAATACACAGGGATAGGTGGTGTTTGTCCATCAAGAATGATAATGACCATACATTTCATCAAGTGGGGTTTAAAGTCTGGATCCGTGAGTTCTAAGATGTCTGGTAAGGCCTATTATGGCTCGAAATGTTCTTTGACAACGTGGAAAAAGAATGATTGAAGTTCCAGAAGGAGGAACTCCTGCAGTGAATTTTTTGTCCAGCCTTTTTCGTCATAACTCTTGCAGTCCTGTTTGCTTTACAAGTGGTGGCTGGGATAGGTACTGAGATTATGAACGTGTTCTTCATCTTCCTGCTTCTCCTTCCTCTTATTCTTCATTCGAGGGGACTGTGCCATGTCTAGTTATGCACCTCAAAGGTCAGCGTGTCTGAATTCGGCAAGCGTTTGTGTAAGCTTTGTCCTTTTAACAGATTCCTTCCAAGGTGGTGAGCTCTGTCTACCAGGAGGTGTGTCTCTGTCTTATTGTTGTATATAATGTTCTAGTTTCATTAGCCTTTATCAGGCAATCGTCGTTAGTTACTCTGACAATCCAAGGAATTCGCAACATTCGTCTTAGGACATAGAAATAACTAGAAAGTTAATCTATACACCAAAACGTCCAATGATTTAGCTCAAAACCCATGCACTTACATACAAACTAACACTTCATTTCTATGAACAGGTCCTTTCCTTTCTCACTTGCCGAAGAAACAATGACCAGAGTGCAGTCAATGGCGGTATTGAACAGGTTGATGGCAACTTAGGAAGCATTGTGTATTATTAACTGGCAGCCCGGTTGATTGATGTCTGGATAACGACTTCCTTGTACACTAGAGAAAGCAAATAACATTAGCCTACAGATGAAAGAGAGACACAGATCGGGGAAGTCAGATGGAAGAGCTGACGAGATGCTCTCTACCTTCAGAGCGCCAGCAAATCCTGTGTAAAATTGTCATAGCAACAGCGGAAGCGAACTTCCGCCACACAACTCCCGACAAGAGTTGCTAATTACCTCGAGTCAAGACAGCTCGACCCTCCTGCAGGATATTTCTTTTCTGGTCTTTTCTTTCCTCCACGTGCTATGCAAAAGCACGCGCTTCCTCCGAAGGCTGGACCAGTGGGCGTTTGTAGAACGAAAAACCTGAGTTCCGGGGTTTTCTCTCGGTGTGGTGTGTGTGTGTGTGTGTGTGTGTGTGTGTGTGTGTGTGTGTGTGTGTGTGTACGTGTACGTGCGTGCGTTGGGGGGGGGGGGGGGGGGGGGGGGGTTGTCTGTCTGTCTGTGTTTTGTGTGTGTGTGTGTCTGTGTCTGTGTCTGTGTCTGTGTGTGTGTGTATTTGTTGCTACTGCTCTTATCAATTCTTCCTGAGTTCTGACCTTCTCAACGTGTTATGAATGTATTCTCTGCTGTGATGATGGGGTTACCGGGATCAACCCCGAATGTATTCTCTGCTGTGATGGTGGGGTTGCCGGGATCAACCCCGAATGTATTCTCTGCTGTGATGATGGGATTGTCGGGATCAACCCCGAATGTATTCTTTGCTGTGATGATGGGGTTGCCGGGATTAACCCCGAATGTATTCTCTGCTGTGATGATGGGGTTGCCGGGATCAACCCCGAACACACGCCAGTTAAACTTCAACGTTGACTTCTCGTCCAGAAAGCAGTGGCAAACTACTGAAAGAACAATTACCTAGTAAATCAACCCGGGCTTGATCCCCGTGTCCTGTCTAGGACATGGAGCATCTTAAACCTGTGCTGTGGCTAGGGAAAGAGAGTAACGAGCAGTTCAACAGTTCCCCGACACATAGACTCGCGGGTTTGAAATCAGCCGAGGTCGACTTGGAAGCAGAACTTTTTTCGTTGATTATGATGGTATTAGGCGTCGTTTGTTCAGAAAGCAATGGCAAACTACTGGTAAATCACAAAAAGGCAATAATGCTGGGGTTGACAGCAAGCTTCTGTATATGACATGCAACTAACTTGTCGCAATGGTCGGTCCAGCTTAAGAAAATTAGTAACCGGAAATTTCAAGAGGCAACGGCGGCAGGTAGGTGTACGTGCGTATGTGTTTAACACTGCAAGCATATATGGACGCCTGAAGATATTGCATTTACTTACTTACTTACTTATATACCGCTGCTGCTGCAACTACTACTACTACTACTACTACTACTACTACTACTAC
>JACEFZ010001969.1:5000-15000 GCA_014155875.1 Cepaea nemoralis | reverse complement strand
AATCTCCGACAGGCGGACAGTTAGAGCATTGCTTTGCTGATCCAGCAGCTTCTGCAGCTTGTCTTGTTCCAGATGTAGGGGTGTTAATTTTCCTCTGGAGTGAAGTAGGCAGGCTGGAAAAGGGATCATGCTACATGGGCAACACATGGTCTCTATATTTCAGCCAAGACTGTGCTATGGAAAAGGATAACTCCATCCCTGGTCTTAACCGGTCTCGGAATCAAAGTGAGGGGTAGCAGTTACGGGTTATAAGTCCTTGTCAACAGGCGCAGACATGGGGCGCCACGGGTTGCCTCTGACGGTGGGAGACACCTACAGGTGTCACTGATCAGCTACCTCAGCTGGGCAGCCCCCGACCAATTGGGTGCTGATCCGCCATAGCCTGCCTGCTTCAATGGGTGCTTGGGGCTAGGACACAATCTGAATCGCAGGCTAAAAAACCATATAATATTGCGCTATAAATGCGCTAATGATCAGCTTTGCCAGTAGTGGGTTGTACTCAATCTTTAAACCTCAATTCCCGAAGCAACAAAATACATCAATTTGAGTTCGCTGGACTTGAGGCGCCTGGTGTGCCTTGACAGATCGAGAAGATTTGACATTCGGGGCCACATCGATTGACGGATGTAAGTCTCGGCGATCGGGCACATTTTGAGCTGCAGCCTGCAATGGATGACGTTTTGATATTCTAGTATGATAATTGGTTGCGTCCAGCGTGAGTCGCGTGGTCAGTGGTTGCACACACGCCAGTGATCCGGAGTTCAATCCCGGGTCCAGTCAGGGATATACACTACTGACGAGCTCAAATGAGAGCGAAACTCGAGTCTAAAGTTTAAGGTTCGTATCCAATAAGTTACTATTACTGAATTTCAGAAAGAGAGTTCTGAAACGAATATATTGAACTTGTTTTGCTGTATGGCAGCGAATTATGAAACATGAATTACTCAATTAAGACGAGCTTGGAAGCAAGCAGATGTGGTTCCTGAGACAAATGTTGTGACAATCTTGTGCTGAGTAGCTAACACCGATTGCCTGGAAGAGGTTGATGAATGTTGAACATTGTATACAACTGTGAGAAAAAGCAACAGCGAATTCTTTGGTAACATAATAAGAAGACCAAAAGAAATTGTGCTGGATAGACTGAGACAGTGGCATGGAGAAATATCAGTAGAGTTGACTAAACATAAAGGACCTAGATGTGTGGAGGGATTTGAACGCCTACGCCAGTTGGCAGGGCACATGATGATGATTAATTTGTAATCTGCACCAAAGTAACAAGGGCTGATTTTCACACCATGATGCTCTCCATGAACCTTTCTTGCCTGGGGACAACACATTTAGAGGTCAATATAAGTGAAATGGCTTGCTGGGGTCAACACATCTTGAGGACAATATATTCGAAGTGTCATTTCTGGGATAAACACATCTTGAGGACAATATAACTGAGCTATCATTTCTAGGTCAATACATCTTGAGGACAATATATCTGAGCTATCATTTCTAGGTCAATACATCTTGAGGACAATATATCTGAGCTATCATTTCTAGGTCAATACATCTTGAGGACAATATAAATGAGCTATCATTTCTAGGTCAATACATCTTGAGGACAATATAAATGAGCTATCATTTCTAGGTCAATACATCTTGAGGACAATATAAATGAGCTATCATTTCTAGGTCAATACATCTTGAGGACAATATAAATGAGCTATCATTTCTAGGTCAATACATCTTGAGGACAATATAAATGAGCTATCATTTCTAGGTCAATACATCTTGAGGACAATATAAATGAGCTATCATTTCTAGGTCAATACATCTTGAGGACAATATAAATGAGCTATCATTTCTAGGTCAATACATCTTGAGGACAATATATCTGAGCTATCATTTCTAGGTCAATACATCTTGAGGACAATATAAATGAGCTATCATTTCTAGGTCAATACATCTTGAGGACAATATATTCGAGCTGTAATTTCTGGAGTCAACACATCAATAGGATAATATATCCAAGCTATCATTTCTGGGGTCAACGACCGACGCCACATACCATCTAAACAACGCAATGCGGTCTGCTTCAAAATCTCCCCAGCAAATATTGAACCTTCGACTCGCTATGTCGGGGAATTGGGAATTGCGCTCACCACCCCTAATCCACTAGAATAGTGAATTGGACATGCAGCGTTCTCAGATAAACGCCCAAAACTACCACCCATAATGCACATTGTACACTTTAACAACTCGACAGATGAACATCGACAATACTGAAGACGAATAGGCTGCGACCAAGGCTGAATTTCAAAATGAGGAAATCTAACCCCAACGAAGACTTAAACAGAAGGCACAAACAATAGGTGGCAGGATTAATTGCTGCATATTGCAGTTGTATACTGAGGGAATGTGCATATGATGAGATGCACCGAAATATGACAGGAAATATGTGTTTACATTCTCTTAGGGAATACATTGTTATGAGTTTTCTAAAGAAGATGCAACTATCATGTGTAAACAGTGGAAAATAAAGGATCAAGAAGATGTAACTATCATATGTAAACTGTCGAAAATAAAGGACCAAGAAGACGAAGCTATCATGTGTAAACAGAGGAAAATAAAGGACTAAGAAGATGCAACTATCACATGTAAACAATGGAAAATAAAGGACCAAGAAGATGTATCTATCGTATGTAAACAGAGGAAAATAAAGGACTAAGAAGATGCAACTATCATATGTAAACAGTGGAAAATTAAGGACTAAGAAGATACAACTCTCATATGTAAACAATGGAAAATAAAGGACCAAGAAGATGCAACTATCATGTTCAGGGATTCGAACAGCACCGGCGTAAGTATACAAATCTGCATCTGAACATTGCAAGGCGCTCAATTCTCCGGAGAGTTTGAGAATTTGAGGTTGTACGTATCTACCTCTGTAACTCACAGTCTCGAACGACCAGCTACGTCATGCGTGTATGTCAGGTTGATATTCTCTAGAAATAACGTAGCTGACTTAATTTACACGTGTGTAGGTATTTTTTTTTCCTAAACATCTTGCCCGGACATGACATTATATTGGCACCTTGTCATCTTGACAGACGATAGTTTGTTACATTGTGCTTCAAAAAGGCATAACCGCAACCCGTGGCGGTAGCGAATATGACTGATATGGCCAATTCGCGCTGTACATGTTCGTCCACAATGGATGCATGTGAACAAATGGTCATTTCCACCATCATGCACCATCTTACGTCTCACACGCTCGGTGTGTGACTTATCTGCAATCATTTTCTCCATGACATTACGGCCTGCTATTTACGATTCTCAACCGTCATAGGGTTATTGCCGTGTGCAAAGTGGCCATGCGGCTTCCTGTGTGCACCTTTAACATTGGAGGATACATATCCGATGTTACTCCCCAGGAGCTCCAGGAGATAAGTAAGATTATGTGATGACCAATGGCTGATTTTTTTTCTTAAGCTATATAAATAAAAAAAAAATAAAGAACCTAAAAGGCCGTAGCGTATTTTCCAAGAAAATGGGGAGATTCCTAAACAGATGAATCGGTACAACTATCTCGGAACAATCGTAACATCTGACGCTAATGCCTTGTTGAGATTAGAATACGAAACACCATGACAAAAGAAGGCTTTTGCAAGATGGAAAACATACTCACAAATAACAGCTGTCAACTGTAGTAAAAACAAGAACGTTACAGACTGCATAGAACCAGCAACGGTTAATGAAACATGAACAATAAGCAGGAACACTTAGAAGCATCTAATTGCCACCCCAAAAATATGTAGTTTCTGAGGGAAATGCAAAGAATACAATTAACGGACAGGAAAACTAATGAGACAGTCGTCCTCTTAGAAATTAATGAAAACACTAAACTGAAAAGAGAAAATAGACGGTAACACTCACGATTTGTTGAACTCTTTTTGGGGAGAAATGATATTTAAAACTTGGTGACAATTGGCAAACTTGATGGGAAAAGAGCAAAGTGAAGACAAAAAGATAGATATCTGGATGGCTTAGCCTTAAGGCTTGGCCACATGGCATAGCTCGGATAAGAACACAGAGCTGATCCACGACTCTGGTGATCGTGAAAGAAGACGAAACACGACCTCCCACGCTTGTCGTCATGGCACATGATGATGAGCCTTAAGAAATAATCAGGTCAAAAAGACAGACTTAATTCAAGACTGCGGTGATCGTGTGAGATGGCGAGTAATAACTACTCACACCTACCGGCATAGCACATAATGATTATGACAATCTGAGAACGAACTTGTGAGCCAAATGAGGACATGGATTACTCTCAGCCAGACCACCATATATGCATAACCTTGATGAGGGTAACACCTGGGTGGAGAGCGTGCAAGGAATGCACGAGACTAATCTAGCCTGCACGTCAAGTTGTATATTTAATCATAACCTGAATCTGAGCCGGCCGCCGCGACAATTATTCGGTGTTGTTAAGGCTGGTTCTGTCAGGAGAGAATCTTCTTGTCTACGGCTTCCGGCAAACATATGCAGCTACTTTCACTGCCTGCAGCTAGTAAATGGACGCGTGTCGCGCGATAAACGCGGATAATGAAATCAGTTTATCACAACACGGAATGCGGAACCCTGTTAAAACAACAGCAGAGTGGACGGAGGCGCGTAAGTAATGTCTTCTTTACAGCGATTATGGCGCGGCTCAACACGTCATCGGCATAGTGTGATTAAACGTGATGGGACAAGGGGTCTCTGTTTTCTCCTTATGACAATCAAGAAAGAGGAAAGGAAGTTTTTTTTTTTTAGAACGCCTTGACAATTTTGTCATCCGTAATAAACTGATATCCGACATGGGAAGATCACGAGACTTTTTAACGCTAACCCAGTCTGCACTAAGTAACTCACTGTCATGTGTCAGGTTGTTGGTCATGACATTCGTGACTGCGGACCGAGCTGAGGGTCGAGATGCAATGTGAATGAGAGATTCTCACTTCGCGCTTGCTGGGCCGTGCTGGGAAGTGCTGATAAAAACTAGTCAGGACGAACTTGCACAGAGGGGTGAGTGCCACGTGAAATTTTGAGTGATGCCAAATGAAATCCTCGTGTTACAAAACAGTCATTCAGACGGTAGACGATCATTTGTCCGTTAACCGTTATTCGCTAGCTTTGAATTCGAGGGTAATCTACACACTTCTATAAGTATTGCTATTATATTTTCCGCATAGATATAGGGAGAGAGTACAGCACCTACATATAGTTAACATTAATTTGCTTCAAGCAACAAATCATGCCTGATCACTTAATGCACGTGTGTCGGATTATGAGATTGATGGCTCAATCCCAAAGAGAGAAAGGATACACGTTCCTTTTCCTCAATGTGATCCTGCCCGTTATAATCAATTAAGCTAGCACTGGCTCAAATGCTTGCTCTAATATATCTATTGATAGATATAGAGTTCGGAGAACCAAGGAATTCCTTCAGGGAACAATGTAACGTTTCCTGAAGGTCAACACTGTCTTGTTGGGGTTCCTTGCCTCTCTTCTCTCCCAATTGATTAATATCTAGGGTGTCTATTGACTTACTGACACGACAAGAAGATACTTAACGGAGGAAATGACCTCTTACATAATTTATTAAAACATAAACATTTTTTATGGTCATTCATTACATTAACAACAACAAGTACAATTAATATTCTACATTAATAGGTACAAGTACAAGAAATTTCATATCCCTGGATGCCTGAAATATACATATTACAATTTCATGTCATTTGGGAAAGACTATCTTAACTTGCTTATCCTAGTTGTACTTCAGGGTGCCTGGATCCCTGATGTCACTAATTCTGGATCTGGTGTTATGTTCTCCTAATGAGTGATAATTGTCTCCCTGGGTATAGGATAGTAATTGTTCCTTACACTCCAGCTAAGTTACCTTCCTACTGGGCTAGGACTGTTTGCAGGTGAGTTCTGGTTGGGATACTGTTCTGCATCACTTTGTTCAGATACTTCACTCACAAAAGAAAGTCAGGCCTGGATCTAGATTCAGTCAAGCTGCTACCTTCACCAAGTCCTGCATTCAAACCACTGCTGCATTCAACTACTGCATTCCAACTAGTCAGGTCTGGATCTAGTGGTATCAATCCATTCTCTGAAAGTTCAGCAATCAACAATCTCTAATCATACCATCAATATGACATTGGAAATGCAATGCTGTAAGTAACCATCAAGTGAAAGCAATAAGATGAATCTTGTTCTTAGAGAAAATAAACATAGAAGAAAGATAGTCTTGGTGTTCTCAATTAGTCATCACCAACATAATTGTTTGCTCACCCTCCGATCTGCCACTATCAGGTGTTCAAGGTTTAACTAGCAGATGTGCAGTTTCATCTTCACCTATGCCTGTCCTCCAGGTCTATAGTTTAAGTAATACCTTGATTGATTTGGAATTTGATAATTATGTTGACCATTCTCTTCTGTACCTAGTTTAGTTCTCTACATCTTTTTTCTATTTAAGAAACAGGGTCTCATACATTATGGGTTTTGCAAATCATTTCCCATTTCAATGAGTATTTGCTTATAAACAATATAAGTACATTATGGTATCAATTCTTGTATAGTATTCAGGTGAATTCTTTTCTAGTCCAAAGTTTTACGGCGAGTATATTCCCTCCTCTTCACCGATCTCTATACTAAGATTGTACTTCATTTATCATCATCATCATGCTCATTATAATCATTATCATCATCATCATTATCATCATCATCATGTTCATTATATTCATTCATCATTATTATCATTACATCATCATCATCATCTCATCATACATTACATTATCATCTACATACAGTCATCATCATCATTGTATTACATTCATCAGGACACTAGACCATATGTGTTAACAGGAATGACATGAAATAAAAAGTGGGATTTTGTTTAAGCCACAAAACCAGATGCTTGTAGTATGTAAAATATGTAATAATATGGACTGTGTCGTGCTTGGGGCACAAAACCAGATGAAGTTCCCATAAGTGATATATGATACAGAGTACTGTCATGCATCAGAGTGCACTAAATGATTAATTAGTGTTTTGGGTTATGTCGAACATGTTCCCTTGTGATAGACAGGACATTACACAACAAGGTTGCCTTCTATCATGAGATTGATTGTTAGCTTATACACCTTTTCAGCATATTACTTCATTCACTCATTCTCAGACATAATATTCACATGTGCATGGATGATAGTTTCACTCTTTCATCAGAAATCCTTCATACTTGCATGTAAGATAAGTAGCTAGACTTATGTGATTTCCCAATGATAACTTTAAATGTTAACACCATTGACATCACAGTGAGATCTCACCCATTCATCAGACACAATCATATCTGTATGGATGACAATCATGCATATGTAGGTGGTTTATCCATGATAAATTCACAGGTTCAATAACAATGATATTACAATGAAATCTCATCCTTCATCAGAAATTATAATATTTCCTGGATGATAATTAGTCATTCATACTGAGGTGTTTTACAAATGATACATTCACATCTGTTTAACAATAATGAAATCACACATGAATCCTCACAGACATGCTCTCAGCAATGACATAGATTTATGTGATCATTAGACATAATTATGAGATTCTCAAAGGATACTTCCTCATGTGTAGCAATAATGAAAATGCACATGGGTCCCCACCTGTTCTCATAGATTTATGTGATATACTCAGTCCACATTCAGGCATTATGAATCTTAACCATTCTAACATGCCGGTTGACTAAGTATTATTGTGTGGCACAAATATTGATTCCACATGTTTACAACATTGAAAATACATTTGACTCACCACATGGGTGCTTTAACTCAACACACAAAATTATGATCCCTGTAGAATCTATTTGGTTCTCATGTGTTCATGAAATACTAGAAAACTATTTGTTTGTCCATGTGCTCATGTCAAAATAAATCTACTTGACTAATGTGCTGATGTAATTAAAATACTTGACTATTACACATTACACTAATTTCTCTATCAGTGTTGGCACAGGTAAACTAGTTTTAAATCTTAAGTTACTCACCACTCCTAAATCATTACTGAATGAGTTGACTACTTAAGAAATATGTACAACTTCAGTCTAATGCTTAACATTAACTAAGTTGTTTAGCTGGGAGAAAATAAAACTCACTGTAGTTTTCTCCTAATGTACAGTTTATCTATGACAATGATAACTGAATATAATATTATTTAGTTTCTACTAAATTAATTTCTTAAGAACTCACCACATGGTTTACACACCTTTGACTTACCAATTCTTCTTGGGGGAAAAGACTCACAGACTAAACTTAACTAATATAAAATATAGCATTGTTTACCTCATTTCAATGAAATGCTCCAATCACCACATGTAAACAACAAGATGTAAGGACTAGAATCGGCTTGTTTCCAAATCTATTGGCTGATGAGTTTCGGTCCTGCTATTCTCACTATAATAAACTCTTCTAACATGTTCACAGCGAGTATAGAGCTACCAATTTCTACAGACACATGCGCCTTTCTTGTAGTTACGATGAGTTTGTGGCAAGTGAGAGATATGGGGCCGGTTGCTGTTGTTTTTATCCCAGCTATTTCCGAGTTCATGTTTTTCCCCATATCCGCTCCGATTCGTGAAGTGTACGTTTTCCATCCGGGCCGGTGTCGATTTTCCATTTCCCCCCAAGTTGAATGGTACCGGTGGTTTACATTCTTGTACAATGGGTTTTGATTTGAGTAGATCTTGACAGCTAGTAACGGCTTGTGAGTCAGTATACCACACCGCGTCAACCAAGTAACACACCTTGTGTGATCACCGTGTGTTCCCGATGAGGTACTAACCACATACAGAAATGCAGAGCAGCATCTTTTCCTTTGAGTTCCTGGTGAGATGGCCTTGTTGTTGTCATACAGTATCGAGCCACAGATAACAGTGTGAGAAGAGTAAAATTCTTACCATAGAACCTTGTGAGAACGGTCATTTTCAGTTGAGTAAATGAGCAACAAAAAACATTAATAACCTCATAATTGGCTCGAAGCATACAATGCAGACAATTTAACCTGGTCGGTGTTTTTTCTTTAATTTTGAAAAACAAATTGCAGGTTTCTCCCCGTAGCGACGAATTGTCCGTTAGCTTGTCACCCTTTCAATTGACTTTTAGCAACGATGCGTCATGTTGTAGAATATAGTTTATCAACATGTGATAATTAGAAGAACTATCTTTTGCCGCATGATTCGGGAGTGGGCTGGTGATCTCAAAGCTTTATTCACTTCATGCTGTCCGGTCACTGTATCTTTGGGGTCCACTAACTCCTAGAGCCTCTACTAGTTCGGTTGAGGCAAGTGATGGTCATGTATCCGTGATGTACTACGTGGATGTCCTGCAGAAATCTTACATTAAGCTCCATAAAACTAACAACGAGCCATCTGGTACCCGCAGCTAAGTACACGTTATTTCTTTATGTGTAACATGGCGGCATTAAATGTCCCTCATAGCTCGTCTGTTTGAAATCACCCGGCATTAACATCGTTTGGATGGACTACTTGACGCGGAAACTGCACAAAGTTGACTATTGAAATAGAAACGGCATACAATTGGTTGAAAAACAGGACTTTCTGTTGGCAAGCTGAGCATGTTAAAATTCCTACGGCAGTTGGAAATCGGAAACAGCGGGTCTCTAGGCTGCTGCCCTGTCAACATTATAATGAAAGAAAGCCTACACATGGCTAGATAAGAATGAGTCCGTTACCTTGGACGGAATGTGCCTAGATCTAGAAGAAGCAAACCATACACAGATGCATGCCGAAGTCGGACAGACTGACCTTTGACATGCACAAGTAGGTGTGACGCACTTCCCACGAAAGAGTAACAGCGAAAAGAAGAAGAAACATTAATTTCAGAGACCAAGTTAAAACCCTAATATCAGAGACAAACTTCAAACTCTAATCTCAGAGACA
>JACEFZ010001968.1:172500-175749 GCA_014155875.1 Cepaea nemoralis | reverse complement strand
GGGCATTCCCCGCCATCCAAGGAGGCTTCCATACTTGCAGAGCCAATACACAGCGCTCTGGTACTGGGCTCACCCAAGGAATCGTCACGTCCTGCACATGGCTGCTTAGCCTCACTTCCGTATATTGGGCCTTCCATTCACCATAGGCTGTTCTTCCGGAAACCAGAAGTATGCAGTCTGCAGATGACATCCACACAGTGAGCTTTCGATTCGGACTTTCCACATAATGGATTTGCTATCCAAGCAATATTCCATTTCGTGCCACTGGGACACTTTTTCCACCTTTTATGAAGCCCACACAGTGTGCTTTCGATTTGGACTTTCCACATAATGGATTTGCTATCCAAGCAATATTCCATTTCGTGCCACTGGGACACTTTTCCACCTTTTATGAAGCCCACACAGTGAGCTTTTGGTTCGGACTTTCCACGTAATGGATTTGCTATCCATGCAATATTCAATTTCATGCCTCTGGGAGGCTTTTGTAAGCGACATACCTGTGGTATGAAGTGCGGCAGTCTAAATACTTCTTCATGCACCTTTAAATGTCAACCTGAATGTAGTTAAAGTAAGCTGCAGTCAACTTGAGCTTGTTGATATCTCCATAGAGTTTGTCCTCAAATGAAGCAGGTGTGGGCCAAAATATCTTTCTCTGTTCTGCATATATTGGGCACTCCTGCAGCAAATGTTTAGCTGTCATTTTACCAGTTCCACAATTGCATTCATCGGTATCTCCTATCTTTAGTTTATTGAACAAGTGGTATTTCAGCCTGTTATGTCCTGTGCGGAGTCTGAAGATTGCTACTTGTTCTCTTCGGTCGAGTTTGTAATATGCATCATCCTTCTGGTGACCTGGATGCTCTGATTCCCATTTGGTTCTATAGGTGCTTTTTATCAACCTCTTTGCCTCGTTATAGGTTATGTCTATGTCAGGCTGTGGTAGTCGTCCGCCCTCTTTTGCCAGTCTGTCAGCCTCTTCATTTCCAGGTATACTGCAATGTGATGGTATCCACTGTATTACAACTTTTTTGGATTTCTGGCATAGACCATGGAGTGCTGCTCTTAGGTCAGCTATTTCTGTGCTGTAATTGCTCTTCAGTATTGAGACAGTTGACTTTGCATCTGTAAAGATAGCTATTTGCGTCTCTTTATTTTCCTCCATCAAGAGCATTTCTGCTGCAGTTTTCAGAGCCTCTACCTCCGCTTTGAAGTTACTTGAAAACTTTCCAGTTGCCACTGAATGTGTTTTTTTCACTCCATTTTTTAAATTTAGGAGAATTCCTCCTCCTCCATTCTCTACTGAATTTTTGGCTGATCCATCTGTATATGCATGGGTCCAATTGCTGCTTGGGTAATGTTCTTTTATGTAGTTTAGGGTTATTTCTCTTCTTTCGGTTTCATGCTGAGTGTTCTTTTTCTCAATACCAGGAATGTTTTCTATCATCTCAGGCAGTTGCTGCTGTCTCCAAGCTGGGAACTTGTCTGCATTGTAAATGGGTTTGACTGTTGATATGTTAAGTATGGGATCTGCCCTAATCTTTCGTTTTGCAGTTTCTACAAAGTTGCTACGCTTCAGTCTTCCCTTTCCAAAACCATTAAATCTGTTGTACATAGGGTGGTCTGTCAATCTTCTAAATTTTTCTGCTTGTTGCTGGGCTCTGCTATCTCTTCTATCCTGCATTGGTTGTAAACAAGTGATCTTTTCTAGTTCATTAATAGGCGTTGTCTTCAGGCTTCCAGTTATGATTCGCATTCCTTGGTTTGGACTCTACTTATTTTGTTAAAGTTTGACTTAGCTGCTGTTGCCCAAGCTGCAATGCCATATTCCAGTACTGGCCTCACCCGTCCAGTATATAACTTCTTGAGAACTTTCTCATCTGCTCCCCACGTTGTACCAGCAAGCTTTTTCATGATTGCCATTCTCTGCCTTGCTCTTGTTCGATTTTTCTCAACCTGTGTCTTCCATGTCAGGCGACGATCAAAGGTGACTCCTAGATAGTTTGGATTTTCTTCATGGCGCAATATTTTTCCATTCAATACCAGCTTAGGTTGCTGAGTTTTAGTTGAGAGGGAGAATACTGTGCATGTTGTTTTCCTCCTCACTTATCTTCACTAGCCATGATTTTGACCAGTCCTCTAGCGCTAATAGGGCTTGCTGTATTCTGCTGTTAGCTGTACTAATATATTCTTCAGATGTCCATATGGCTAGGTCATCTGCAAAGGATGATGTGTGTACTCTGGCTGGAAAATTTTCCGTGATGTCGTTTATATATGCTAGGAATAATGTTGGTGAAAGAACTCCTCCTTGGGGGACACCTTGCTCCAACAGCATCATTTTGCTGGTTTGTCCTTGTACTTTTGTCCTGGCAGTTCTGTTCTCAAGGTAGTGGCTGATCCATTTGTACATTTTCCCACAAACATGCATTTTTTGCAGTTTTACTTTCAGTCCTTCCTTCCATACTTTATCAAATGCTTTTTCTACATCTATCCAGACCGCTAGTGTGTGCTTTTTCTCTTGGAAGGCATCCTCTATTTCCTGAGCTATATAGGTTATTTGATCTTCAGTGGATCTGTACTTTCTGAATCCTGCTTGGTGAGGTGTTAAGATTTGGTTTTCTTCCAGATGCCATGTTAGCCTGCCATTGATAATGCGTTCCATTAATTTTCCTACACAGCTAAGTAGACTGATAGGTCGATAGCCATTTGGTTCTTCCAGGTCTTTTCCTTTCTTTGGGACTGGTATTAGTATAGCTTCCTTCCATGCCTGTGGGACTATTCCCTCTCTCCAGCTGTAATTTAGGACTGCTAGTAGTTTCTTTTTTGCCTTAGTGCCTAGTCCTATTAGCATTTCATTTGTGATTCCATCCTTTCCTGGTGATGTCTTCTTTTTTAGGGTATTCATTGCCTGTTCCATTTCTTCCATTGTTAGATTTGCCATCATATATTCTGCTGCTGTCTCTGTATATCTATGATGTATCTGTTTATCTTTGATTGCTTTCTTCTGTTCGGCTGTAATATCAATGTGGTTTGCACTGGCATAGTGTTCCATTAGTGCATTTGCAGCCTTTTTTCCTGTAAGCAAGGCATTTCCTTGTTTAATTGTTATTTGTTTGTTTCTAGGTCCTTCATTGTTCATGGCTTTCACTAGTTTCCATAGTTTGTTTCCATCCCTGTCAAAATTCAGGTTTTCTGTTTTTTTCCTCCAACAATCTCTTGTTGTTTGATTTACTGTTCTTTTATATTTTGCTG